>VXBT01004369.1:337597-355747 GCA_013400235.1 Oriolus oriolus
GTTTGTTTTGGTTGTGTGTTTTTTTTATTATATGCGTTGTTCCTCTGGGGGTGATATTTTGTTCCTTGTCTTCCCCGAGGTGACCATGTCTCTGAACTGGATGGTCCGAATGACTTCTGAACTTGAAACCAATATTGTGGCTGTGGAAAGAATAAAAGAGTATTCAGAAACTGAAACAGAGGTCAGCTACCATGAGTCCAGCATGCTCAGCAACAAGCTGAAAATTCTAATGCACACATTTACATGGTCTTTCTTCAGGCTCTTGAGAGATGGTTCCTGCTCTGAGTTATCATTTAACCTGAACAAATGTCATGCTCTGAAGTGTAATTTATGCTATCACAGCTCCAAATTGTTATTGCTATCATGCAGCCTGTTCTTAGCATCTGATTTTCTGCTGCTGTGAGTGGCTATAGCACAGGAGATGAGTTTCACATCAGAATATTGGTCCCTTTGGGTTTGAAGTGTTTGATGCACAGTCTTACCTGTGTGGCTGATGCCATGGTCCTGCTTACCAGCAGAGCTGCAGTACAATTATCAGGCCCTGCACATGTTTTCAGTAGTATTTCTATTTAATCAGCTTAATCACTCCTCACCTCCCATGAGAGAACATCTCTAGGAACGCTGTACTGCTAATCCAGGAAATCATCCAATCGCCTACCTTTGCTGCCAAAGACTTTTGAAGGTGGCAGGTGGAGCTGTGCCAGGAAAGCTGCTCTCTGGACACACTGGTTTGTTAGCCCTGTGTACATACTAAGAATTAGGAAATGGAGGAGAGCTGCAGTAAACTGTTCTGGAGATCAAATATTTAACCTGGAAGGAAAAAGGCAGCCAGACAAGATGTGTGATACGTGTTACAAACCAGAGCTTGAGCTGGTAGAAAACTGGCAGTGTTCTGTTAAAGTTGATGGGAAAATATTCATATCCACTGAGTATTCATCCCTCTGTGCTCAGAGATTTTTTTCCTGTAAACTTCACAACAAAGACAAATGGGTGGATACTTAGGACCCCATGTTTTTTCCTCATTATTATAAATTTATTTGATCATTGAGATTTGGGTTATCAGATAAAATGCTTTTATCCAAGTTTGAATTATTTTTTCTGAAACCTCTATGAGGCATTTCTGACTTCTGTTTTCCTCAGGCTCCCTGGATCATTGAGGGCAAGAGTCCCCCAGAAGACTGGCCATCCAAGGGAGAGCTGGAGTTTGTGAATTATTCAGTGAGGTACAGGAAGGGCCTGGATCTGGTGCTGAAGGATCTAAACCTCCAAGTGCATGGTGGGGAAAAGGTGAGTTAGCAGCTGAGTGTCTGCTAGAACTTTGCTCTGGGCCTCCAGTGACAACTGTGGAGTAGAGGGGAGGGTCTACAGGGACACTGACTCCAGTGCAGGAGCCAGCAGTGACACCTGTGCTGTCCCTGTGCCAGCATCCTCCTGGCTGGAAGCAGTAGGGTGAATTGCATGGGACTTTCTGGACTTTCCCAGTTCACTTGGCAACAGGCTCCTGTACACCACGTAGGAGGCACCAACGCAACTGAAAAAATTCAGTAACAAGAATGCTTTTATGAAGCAGTGCAGATGGGAGAAGGAATTCCAGCATTTTCTGCTCTCTGACTTTCCCTGTGAAATTTTTGGCATGGAAGGAAATTGACATTCTTTGCTTCCTTAATCAGGAAATTGTCTTTATTCTGGGAAATTCATTTCTTCATGCTTCAGTGGAAAGTTCTAGGGTTTGCCTGCTGGAGACAGAACAATTAGCATGGGAAAGTCCTTCCCTGAACAGGCTGTTGCTAAAAAAGAGAATTACCCTTATTCTAAGCAGACAGGATGACAGCATCCTTCTGGCATGGAGATACTCGTGCTTACCATGAAGCAGGAATTGCCCTTCGAGAGCCTTTATTTCTTGTCCTTGAGTGACTGGACCTACCATGGGTGTTCCAAATCACCCAGAGTTATGTGGGGTGGCTCTAGGCCTGTGTTATTTATTATATTTATGACATGTGTGGTTTATATGGAGTATCATTCCAATTACAGGAATGGCAATAGGTACGTTATATTGTATGACCCAGGGTTTCTAGGGAAGGATGGGACATTGTTTCTTAGATTCAGATCTTCAGTCAAACCTCTTAGAGGAATCTTGGAGGGTTGTTTGGGAGTTGTTTGTTGGGTGTTGTTTTCTTCTTAACTATGTGCTTTGTTGTTAAACCTGCAATTTGTTGTAGATTGGAATTGTTGGCAGAACCGGAGCAGGGAAGTCCTCCATGACGCTCTGTCTCTTTAGGATCCTGGAAGCTGTAAAAGGGGAAATTAAAATTGATGGCGTGAAAATTTCAGAAATTGGTCTCCATGACCTTCGATCGAGGCTAACAATTATTCCTCAGGTACTGTTTCTGTGTGTCACAATGAAGGAACATTTTCTAGCAGCTTAACAAACCATAAATAATGGTTTATCCAAAGAGGAAAATGTTTTGTTACACTCAGAGAATTGTTTCAGAAATACAAACTATTTATACTTTAATTGGTCCCATCCTGCCACCTTATAAGTTAGGTGATAAAACAGGATTTAGGATTGTCTTGGTTTGAAAGACAGCTGTCTGTTAAGGAAGGCAGGAGCCTCCCTTGGAATGGAAAATGCAACCCCCTTCTCTCTGAATTATTGTAATTTTGAAATTAAGGGGCTTTCAGGTGAAGATATGAGGAATAGGAATAACAGTTCTTTACTTATATATATGTATAAAACAAGGCAAGCAAACAACAGTAACTGTGGCAGTGACACCGAACAGAACCCGAACCCAGGGACCCTTCACCTCCACAGGGCGGGTGCGATGGTTCCCCCGCGCCGGCAGGGGGCGCTGTGGAGCGAGCTCAGCCCTCACGCGGCAATGGCGGCCCGGGGTCCCGGGAAGGGATGGAGGAAAAGCTTCACAAACCCCTGGGCCGCCGATCCCGGTGCCCAGCCGGGCCATCGGGGACAGCGGGCTGGAACAGCAGGGGTTAGCCCAAAATCCCGGGTGGCAGACGAGATGTATCAGGCTCCGGAGCTGCAGCGGGAGCCCCGGGACGTCTCGGCAGGCAGGGGGAGCGGGGCTGCAGGGCAGCGAAGGCTCGGAGCAGCAGAGGCAGAGGAACGGCGGGGCAGGGCAGCCGTGGCCCCGGCTCCCAGCGGGGCAGGGAAAGGCGGGCTTGGGATCTCGGAGGGTCCCCCTGAGGCACCCGAGCAGATGGTGAAGAAAGCCCCTCTTCCCCTCTTTTAGTGCGGTAGGGTGTTAAATAGGGTCCCAGTGCAACGGCCGCTCCAGCGAGCAAGCTCCACTCACGGTAGAAGGAAGGCAGCAGAAGGCAGGAGCCCGCAACGGCATCGAATTCCCTTCACCACGAGGGCAGCTCCTCTCTCTTTTGAATGCCGAGAGAACAAGAGGCTAAGGGCTGTACCCAGCCCCTTTTTTGCCAGTTCGAATCTCGCGGCACATCTGCCCCACACGAGAAAAACCCAGGCAAAAGAGAGCAGCCAGCTGGACCCTTCCCTCTGTGGCCAGTTCTTTCGTCTCTCTTAAGCACCCAGTAATTTGTCTCTTAGCAACCAAGTATGGGGAAAATTTTTTAAGAGAAAAAGAAAAACAAAAGGTGAACTCCTAAAACCCCAACAAGGATAAACCATCTTTAGAGTTGGAAGTTGAGTTTGAACTGTATAATGTAATGTGTTTTCAGCGAGGATGGGATTGGGAGGTGGCCTACCTGCAATGCAATGGTCACCTCGAAGCACCAGCTCATAGTATCTGTACTTAAAACGGCTAAAGCACTAGTCTAATGAAAATTGGTTTTATATCCAGGATCCTGTTCTCTTTTCTGGAACACTGAGGATGAACCTGGATCCATTTAATAAGCATTCAGATGAAGAAATATGGAAAGCGCTTGAACTGTCTCATTTGAAGAGGTTTGTCAGCAGTCAGCCATCCATGTTGGACTATGAGTGCTCAGAGGGTGGAGAGAATCTTAGGTAAGGAATGCTTGCACTAGAACATACACTGAGCTGCCATTCAGCTGTGACAGTGGGTGACACCTGAGCACAGGCTGACACTGGTCTGTCATATCTGAAATTATTTGGCCACCTATTTCTGTTCCAAGAGAGCCACCAAGGTTCAGACACTTGCCTTCTCTTCTGCTTCTGCCACAAATGATCTGATTCTTCTCCCAAATGCAAATCCCATCTTGTCAGAAGGAAGTTTCAGGATGACAGGATATTAGGGACAGGCAGTCCCTTAAACATGGGGAAGGGAAATGCCATGATAACGTAAATGCTGTGCTGAGTAAGAATTCTTTGCCTGACACTTTAGCAATGTTCATTTTCCATTATTATTTGGAAGGCCCACGGAGACATGACTGAGGATGATAAAATGCTATGTTTTGATATGCTTTATTGGCTTCTGAGGCTGTGGTGTCACCAGATTGTCTGTGATGAATGTTTGGCTTCTTCCTCATCCTGCAGACACTCAGAGACTGAGTCTGGGCTGTGTTTGTGGCAGAGGAGGAAGTCTAGGTTGCTCAGATATATGTATATATTTTGGTTTTTTATGGTACAAAGGACTTGCAGCCTCATAACATTTTATTTTCCTTTTTATTCTTTTTTTTTTTCCTAAGTTTGCGTATGCTCAGTGTTTTCAGAACTGTGAGTGTTGCTGAAAGCTGCTCTGGGTTTTGTCACAGTGATAAAAGGCACATTTGGTGGCTCTGCCAGCACAGGGCCAGGCAGTAAGTGATCCTATCACTGTTAGTGTTGGCATGCTGCAGCCTGCATGTGTGAGCTCCGGGGCTGACAGAACAGACAGCTTGCAAAATATTCCGGGGATTTTTGGGTAACTCGATGAGTGACCTGCTGAGCACAAGTGGCTGTGAGCAGTGGGGGGCTGGGGGCAGTGAAAGGCTGTCTGTGCTTGCAGCGTTGGCCAGAGGCAGCTCGTGTGCCTGGCCAGAGCTCTCCTGCGCAAGACCAGGATCCTGATCCTGGATGAAGCCACGGCCGCCATCGACCTGGAGACAGATGACCTCATCCAGATGACCATTCGGACACAGTTTGAGGACTGCACGGTGCTGACCATTGCACACAGGCTGAACACAATCATGGATTACACCAGGTGAAATCTCTGAGTGGTGCGTGGCGGGCTCGTGGGTTTGCTGGGGATGTGAAGCAGCACTTGGAGGGGTCTGGTTTGTCTCTAGACACGAGCACTGGTTCTCTTGTCGGGCAGTATGTAAGCAATTATGTGCATTACAATCCCAGAATCTCCAGCCCTGACTTTGCCTCTGTTGGCATAGGAAACAGGTTCTTTATTCAGAAACCGGAGCAGTGCAGGGGACAATGCCCAGGGGCACTCCTGGCACTGTCAGGAAGCTTCTGGAGCCTTGTTAAACCAGCAGCTGCTGTAACTTCTTCACTAACAGCGTGTCATTTTAATTACTTGAAAATACATTAGTATTCTTCATGAGCTTTTATCTCCTTGGCTTTCTGGAACTATAGTTTCAATTACAGATGCTTTTTTCCCCTCTTCTTGCCCCTGGGAGACAGTGAGTGACCTGTACCTTTTTTAGTCAAGCAGCAGCTCTGGGAGAATGTTTATCATCTGTTGTGTTTTAACATGTGAAAATAATTGAGGAAAACAAAAGCAAGGCAAAGATCAGAGGAGTTTGCTTTGTGACACAAACAGGTACCACATTCCTTGAGAGGAATTTTCTGACACATCTTTCCCCCCACAACATCTTTTGTTTTGTACAGGATTCTTGTTCTAGACAACGGGACCATAGCTGAATTTGACACACCTGCAAACCTTATAGCAGCAAAGGGTATTTTCTACAGTATGGCCAAAGATGCTGGACTGGCATGAAGAAAAGACCCCTTGGGGTTTTGGTTTGGTGTTTTTTTTAATATTACTGACTTGCCACAAAAGTGACTTGTGAATGTACTGTAATTTACAAAACAGTTTTTGTAGTAGACTCAACTTGTGATATGTGAACAAAGTATTTTACAATTACAAGGACCAGAAAGTGAGTTTTATATTTTTAAATATTTTCTACATACATAAAGTATTTTATTATATGTTTTTTTCTCAGAGAATGACAAACATTCTGCCAAGAAAATATATGTACCACAGGGCAATTATGTACTGCATTCAGGTTTGTAATTAGTAAATTGTATCAATGATACAAAATACACCTGATTTGTGTGTTTTTTGCGTAAGGATTCATAGGATTTGAAGTGGAAAGACAGGCCCAATTAAGCTGTGACTCAGCTGAATAACAGTGAAATGCTGTGTAATCTCTGAGTGGTTCCAACCTGTTCCTTTCAGTATTTCCCCCAGGACAAGGGAGTCCTGGGACCTCTGGGATCCCTGTCCAGGGCAACTTCGGCATTGTAAAATTCCTCTTCAGCCTAAGAAGTAATGTGCATTTGAAGTTAAACCTACAAACAGCTTCATATAAAACATTAACTACACAGGTTTTTTCCAATTCAGTAGACCCCACACAAGCCCACAGAGACACGACTGGACCAGAAGTGTCAGAATTTTGCTGTATGTCTTTGGCTAGGAAGTCACTATGACTAAGTCTCCACTTAAGCTGCACATGCATGCTGAGCAGGTGTGTATTTAGTTTATCTTCTTCAACACTTAATCACCTGAAATAATGGGTGATTTGTTTTGCAGAAATAATTAATCTATTTTATTATTGATAACCAGGCCTCCTCAGATAAAAGGAGGCCTGTGTTCAACCAGCATTTGCTGCTAGAATCTGCTAGAACCTCTTTTGCTTTAGTTATTTGCATCTTACACTAAGCACTCTAGAAAACCACCCAGCAAGAAAAAGTTCCTATGTTTTACCAGAAGGAAAGCGCAGAAAAACTTTGAGAAGACAAAAATAATAATTTATTAATTCTTACAAATTATACTTCTTAAATAGAAACACGAATCTGCAAGCATTTATTAGACATTAACATTTCATGTAGCAGAGCACAAAGTAATGAATTATTTATCACAGACAGAATGTAGTGGTTATACACTGATGGGATTGGGGGGTGTTAATAGTATCTTCCTGGTATAAACGACTCAAGGTACAAAAATATTCCTGGGAATGCATAGATAGGGATCAGTATCTGTGCAAGGTTGCTGCCCCAACAGCTGAGCTTTTCTCTATGGGGTCTGACTGGTTAGCCCTGAATCCTCCTGGATTCAGCCAGTGCCTGAACCATCCTGTGATGGGGAGAAGGCAGCAGCCAGGGTGATGTGAGGAATGACGATTTTATTATTCCATTACAGAGAACTTAATATTCCACCAGCAATCTGGTGTAAAAACAGATATTGCCAATGACTGGGACTATGTTTGACCTCTGGCACTTTGCAGAAGAGGCTCTTTCAGTGGGACAAAACCTTCTGTATTCACCTAGGGAGACTGAGCTTCAATGTGACCAGGCACAGAGGGAACTGGGGTGTTTGCAGCGATCTGTGCTGGCAGCTGAGCCCCTGGCGCCTGACGGCGGGTTGGGAGCTCCCTCTGCTGTGCTCAGTCCCTGCACTCCAAGCGCTTCCAGGAGCTGAGAGCAGCGAGCCCGGGGCGCTTTGGGGACAGCTCCCACTGGATTGGCGGTGACCAGCGGTGACACAGGCAGCTGCTGTCCCTTACCTGCCGCAGCCCCCAGGACAGATGCAGGCTGTGCTTGGTCCCCAGCTAGAGGCACAGGGGCTCAGCCCAGGGCTGCCCCAGCAGCCCACAGACACTGCACAGCCTGCTCGGGCTCTGAACTCTAAGACAAGACAAACGATAAATTCCTTGGTAGCTGCAGTTTCCAAAGAAATTCGGGGGAAGGAGGGGGAAGGTGAAGAAACAGGAAAATTCAGTCTGGTTTGGTACATTCTGTTTGCCTGTTACATCTCATACTTTAGTTTATTCATCTAATCCACAGCACCTGCTTTTCATGTGGGCTACCAGAGTAGAATTCTTCCTCAAATGCAAGTGACTAAAAAAATCAGATAAAATCCAGCTCTTACATACTTTTCAATTTCTTTATTCCAGGATTTCACAGCAAAGTAGTCAAATTCTGAATTTTAAGTAACTGTAAGTGATTTTCTTTTCAGTAAACTACATGGGTAAACACAAGTCACAGCAAAAAAAAGAAAATACATTGCATAGGAACATTAAGATTGGATATCAGCCCAGAAAACCCTGGGCACTTCACTAGTCTCTTTTTAAACAAGTAACTTTATAGGTTCAAAATGCAATTTTTCTCAGGAATGTAGAGGTCAAAGGAAAATAAAATTACACTTTTTGTGCTTTTAAAGAGGGAAATTAAAGCAGCATTGAAGAAATGTCAACACAGTAACAAAAATAGTATATTAAATTGCACATGTTGTTACATGTCAATTGCACGTGTATATGTTGACAAACAGTAAAAGGGATTTTGGTTAAGAGCATATTTATTATTTGGATAATTACTATCACATTTATTTTCAACCTGAGAAATAGGGAAAAGTGTAAACACGGATTAAGAAATCACAGGTAATAAGTCACTTGATAACCTTTAAACTTGACATAATTTTGTGCTTCCACAGATTTAAACCCTTCTGGTTTTTTTCCCTCTAAGTAAGATAGGACTTAATAAACATGATCTAAAAAGAGAACATTAATGGTAATGGACTCAGTAAAAATATTAAATGGGCTTCATGGCAGGTTCTTTAGCTTGAGTACCTCTGCTATTTTATAGCAAACAAATTATTAGAACAGCTTAAGGTAAGCCTTTCCCTGAGAGCTGCTAACTCTGCAGTATTTCAAGATTATCTTTTTGTAAGGAAGTGTTGCATTAGCAGATAGTTCTGCCAGCACTTCCTGTGCATTGAGCTACTTTCATACCAGACTCACTGTTCTTAGATTAACTAGAAGCTGTAAATGTGCATAACCACTTCAGTTTATTTCATGGGTAACAAAATAGGTTTGTTCACATCATTAGCCCTTATAGATACTGTATTTCAAATGCAATTGTGTAACAAAAGATACAAATCTTTTGTTTTATTCCTTAATTAGTATGTAAGTTCTGATGCCTTCTTGTTATACCCACTCTGTTCAGAAAGTGTTGGGACTCTGAAAAGTAAGTTTTTGTCGCTTACTGTTAGAACAAGCTCCAGTTCCTGGAAATCCTGCAGCCTTGCAACATCCTTGTCCTTTAAACAAATAGAATAAGGAGTTAGGTGATGGTGTCTGTTAATTTTGCAGAGGTAAGTTAAAGTTATAAGCGCATACTAATGCAAGGTAAGTATTTATTCATAACTATGACAGTTGTTTACAGTGAACGGGAAAACCGATATCCTGTTGCATCTTGTATTTACACTGGAGTCTTATTCAGCTACTCCCTTAAGTCTATTTTTAGAAGGAATGCAACACTGACAGTGAGTGCAAGTGATTAGTGGGATTACACTTGTCAAGATACACTGCATGCCACTCAAAATCTGGTTTTTTCCCCTTGCTAATTCTTGGAAGCTGATGCACTGATGCTTGCATCTACCCAAGGAGGTCCTGTATGTGGCAGGCTTCCTTCAGAGCAACCCAGCAAGGCCAGCTCTGAGCCCCTGCAGCAGTGCTCTGCTGCCAACAGCAGTACACAGTCAGGTTTGTGTCGCTGCAGGAACAGTAGGGGTCCTGCAGTCCTACCAGACTGAAGTGATTAGAGATGAAAATAAAAAGTTCTTTCATCAATAAGCAAAGTTGGAAAGTGACAGAATTGCTTATGTCTTTTTTTTTCCTCCACTTCTTGACTAACACGGTCAGTGAAGGTGCAGCAGAGTGAAGTCTGTTAATCTATTCCTAATCAGATTTGCCCCACAAGTGACGCCAACAATGCTCTACAAGGATTTGAGAGTGAAAGAAAGGTCAGTGGTGAGTTGGTAAAACAGGTCAGCAGGGGTCCCTTCTCTGTTGGCTGGGTGAATGTCACTGAAGGAAGGACAGTTATGTTCTGAGTCCTGCACTCAGAGTACCCTGAAACACCTCTGTTTGTGCAAGGACTGCAGCCAGGCCTTGCTGAACTCAGAGTTTGGTTGAGCTCTGCAGGCCTTTTAAATGCTGTTGGCAGCTCACAGTGGCGTTGTGTTGCACTGAATTTTACAATGGAGTCATAAAACCAGGTATTAACTAGGTCCAGCACCAAATGGTTATGAAAGGCGGTGATCAAGAAATTTGAGACCTTTTTACTTAAGAAATCCCAAACAGCTGCTGAGTGTTGCAAGTTGAGCAGAAGTTTTTCATTTTTGGTTTGGTTTTTTCTTTTCCAACATGGGCCTATGCAGGTGACCAACAAATTATGCCTTTCTAACAGTAACCTAAAAATCTCTTTTATAAGTTGCTGAGCTTCATAATGTAGAGCTCTTACCTTTCTTAACATTGTGTTTGGTAATTTTCTGATCTTCTGGATGTGCTCAGGGTTCACACCCAGCTCACGGCAACTGACTCGGAGCAGCTCCTTGTAGGTCAGTTCTTGTCTGTCCAGTTCAATTTCAATGAAGTCATTTTCTCTAAGATTAGGGTTTTGTATTCTCACTTTCAGCACCAGTTCTATTAGAAATAAAAAGTCACATTAATAGGCAGAGGTATAAAGGAATTGGAAGCAATGTCTCTGTAACAACTTCCAAGTATTTCTATGTTCTATTGACCTCGTTTGTGTCACTGATTACAATACATGACTCCTCAGAAAGCAAAACCTGGAATTGTATGACCACAGTTTTCATTAGATTGATTTTCATCAACCTATATGAAAAACTCATAGCAAATCTAATGCAATATATGTGTGCATGTCTGAACCATTGCATGAACACTCACTTTAATTGATTTAAGCTGATTTAACAGCAGTTTATACTGGTTATCAATTTCCTGAGCAATCCACAATTGCTTTTTTTGGTATTTCTTACTCTCAGTTCACTTCTCATTGCTACCCCATGGTCTCAGAATGCCTTTTAATCGAAGAACAAAATTCTGAATGGAAACTGGAATTCCAGGTTTCCCTCTCTGGGTAGGCAAAGCTTCCCTGTGGAACTGGCAGATCTTAGAACATCTCAGTGCAGACTGAGCCATGTGAGGTTCTCTTGAGCTCACTGTCTGCTTGCTCATGATCTGTATTTGCAGCTTGGGCTATGCTGTTTGGAGAATTAGATTACCCTCGTGTCTGTATGCTTTTATAGCAATTGAGACAGCAAATGTTTACATCAATATTTTAATAACAGTTCCAGCAGAAACAGGATATCTGCCTACTTCATTCCCTTCAAATGTTTCCTGAATGCCTCACCATGGGAACCTGAAAGTCTCTGGAAACACATGATTAGTGTTCACTGCCCAGGTGACAGAAGATCAAAAGAAAGCCAGAAGAGATTTTTGGTGTTACCTTGCATATTGAGTGGAAAAGCTCCTGTGAAGAAAACGGGCTGAAACGCCGGCACAGGCCCCACGCAGGAGCCATTCCCTTGCTGGGGTAGGGACTGGTTGGATCCTGCTGGCAAAGAGGGGCTTCTGCCCCAAGACACCGACCCCTGGTAAACAGGAGCTCTCTGGAGGACAGGCTTTGGGCGTGGTGGCCCAGCAGACCCTCGGGGCAGGGGTGGGATGTCCCCGTTGGGAGACGCCTCGGGAGCAGCGTTCCCGGGCTGTAGCGGTGCTTGTCTGTAGGTGTCCGAGTCAGGTGCAGATGGAGAGTTGGTGTGTTGTGGTTCCAAGTGTGAGAGATTCCCATTCAGGGTGGGATCTGGAATACTGGTACTCGAGGTGTTGTAAACATACGGGAAAGGTGGGTTAGCCAGGTAATTGGGGATGATTGGCAGATCTGAATCGTGCTTTAAGTCTGGCAGTTCATCGTCTTCCACTGTAAAACAAACAAAACAACATTCTCCAAGACTGATTTGGGATTTCTTTCTTTTTGTTTTTTTTTCCTATTTTTACACAGAGGGAATGGAGTGTTAAAAGCATCATGGGTTAGAAGATGCACCAGGAAGACCTGTGTCTTCTTTTCCTACAATAATTAGAACGCTCAGGTGTTGCCATACAAACACAAAAGCTGAGTGATTCTAATAATTCTGGGGGTGCTAATTCCTTCTAAACACTGCAGGACTTCTGTTTTGGCTTGTTTTAATCTGTAGCAGCACATTGTAACACGGTCTCTGGTGCAATAATGCTGTCATCTTCATAATGTATCAGGCAATGAAAAACAAAGGGTCGTATGTTGTTTGATATTAAGGCAGAGGAGAAAGGGAAGAGAACATGCAGTACTGGCCCAGCTGCTGCATTACCCATTCAACAGCTGGGAGAGACAACAATGAAAACAAAACCAGACAGGGGAGTACAAAGGAGAGACAAGAGGTTGTTAATCGACCGCATTTCAAATTACTTATCACCTCCAGCAGCAAAGCCTGCTCTGTTCCAGCAGTAAAAAAACACGATAGAGATGCTCTACCGATGTCCTTTAACTAGCTGTTTATCTGGGCTGCCAATTTTTGATGTACCCAACACAGAACATGAGGAAAATTAGGTGTTGCTTGTACAAGAGCTTCCTACAGATTCGAGAGATTTCTACTGTCCTGAAAACTGGAAACTGCATCTGCCTGGCACATAGCATTCCTCAAAATACAGTTTTTCTAAATTTTCAGTGTTCAGAAAAAAGTTTGGCTAGGGGGTTATGGAATTTATTGGTAACCCCCTTTACTCGAACTTCATTTTCTTACCATGTAAACACTCTAGAAATCAAGTCCTAATACTAAAATCCGAACACCGTATCTTCACATGCAAAACAAAGATTGGAGCACACATGCTTTGAACACCCTTTACCAGTCTTTGGTGATCATATGGCACAGTCACTATAGGTTACCTCCCAACATCTTCCTGATCTCTCTCTTGGATGTTAACTGGGCTGGCCTCTCCCCTTTCTTGGTCAGGATGTCCTTGTCAGCCCCGGCGTGCAACAGATAAGCCACGACCGCCACGTGGTTCCGCTTGCAGGCCCAGTGCAAACAGGTCCTGCACATGGAAAACATGAACCCTGTGTCAAATCCTGAGTTAGGGCAGATTCATTTCCACTCATTCTTGCTGCCTATGAGAAGAACACTCTATGCACATGTAAAATAGGTTCGAGTTGCAAACTTCCTTGGAAATTTGACTCTGGATTTGGAGCCTGCACTGGCACCTGCTGATGTCATTTTCTCTTTGCTCCAATGCTCTTGACTACAGTAGTTAAAGTTCAGGATCTTTTCAGTTTATCATTTCTTAGGCTACAGTCGTTTCTGGAACAATAAATATGAAAAGAAGGTTTGTGTATGTTATTTTAATCTTTGAAACAATCAGCTGTACTTAAAAAATACTTGTGTTTGTGTGTGTGTATATGTGATCTATAAAATACTTGTGTTTGTGTGTGTGTATATGTGATCTATTACCAGTATCTCCCTAGGATGCTATATGTACTCTTTAATTAATGTTGCCAGCACAAGTACTTGCACTTTTTGGCAAGTAAACTAGAAACTATGCTTACAATATTTTAAACATAAGAACAGTTCTTTGCCCAGCTGCCATTTGCTGCATCAGTAATTACTCAGCTTAGATCTGCAGACAACTAATTTTCTGCAATCTGCAAATGATGCACAGAACTAATCAGTTTTCTGTGTTTTCAAATTATTTGCAGTTGCTGACTAGAGGCATATTAAGGAAACATCCTAAAAGCTGCTTAGTGCCTACATCTTGTTTAGTGTGTGTATTAAGGACTTAGATTCACACATGTAACTTGCTATAGAGTTATACAATTCTTTCCTATCCCAGGTTCTAGTGGTGTTTGACCTTTCTCTAGCTTTTATATTTTATTTTAATTCTCTAGCCCCAGCTGAAGGAAACTCTTCAGAAAAATGAACATGCTTAACCCTTCTCCAAGTTTGTTTATTTATTTTTAATTATATAAAATAAAGCAGAGATAAATAAAATTGGAAGGGAAAAAAACTTTCAGTTGGAAGTCCAGCTCCAAAAAGCTTTTTCCACTTCAGGTTTTTTTGATTGGTTTGGTTTGATTTGGGTTTTTTGGATTGGTTTAGATTGGTTTGGTTTAGTTTGGTTTGGTGGGGCTTTTTTTTAAAGAAAGAGACTGCAAAGTCAGACAGAGTGGTATTTGCTTTTAGCACAAAATTTGTTGGTTCAGTTTATAAAGATATGTAAGGCTCAACAGCACAGCCTCATTTTGGGATTCATCCTGGCCATTCCACATGGCCTGTGCAGACAGGAACCATCTACCCATGGACCTTATACGCGCCAAAATATAAGTACTCAGCACCTCTAAGCATCACACATACTAAGAAGCTCACTGGAGAAATTTTAATTGTACAAACAAACAATGGTGAAGATCCATTTATTGCCATGGTTAAAAATTACCAGATCGTTATTTTTAAAAATAATTCTATTTTATGACGACTTATTTCATCAGTTCTAGACACAAACTCATTCTGATGACAGGTTGCTTTTTATCTCACTCACTAAGATAATTCAGCATCCTATGAATCAGTTATTTTAAATTTTTACAAGCTTTAATTTTAATCACAGTTTAAAGCTCAAGTTGTTAAGTGTTCCACACTTCTCAAAACTGCTGACTGAACTTTCATCTTTGAAAGTCTAGCTCCTTTCCTAATTTTATGCTTCCTATTTTTAATTACAATGTCATAGATCCTACAATGGTCTGAGTTTTAAGGGACCTTAAAGTTCATCTCACTCCACCCCCTGCCATGGGCAGGGACACCTTCCACTATCCCAGGCTGCTCCAAGTCCTGTCCAGCCCGGCCTTCAACATTTCCAGGGATGTAGCCACAGCTTCTTGGGGCAACCTCTGCCAGGGCCTCACCACCCTCACAGGGAAGAATTTATTCCTTACATCTAATCTAAGTCTCTCCTCTTTTAACTTAAAAGTGTTCCCCCTTGTCTTATCACTATGTGCCTGTGTAAAAAAATGTTCTGCCTCTCTCTGGTAAGTTTATAACTTCAAGCACAGTAAATACAGGCTGAATTGACCTTGCGGAAAACAGTCTTCAAACATGCCTGACCATTCCCTGTAAAATCCTCCTTCAAATAAAATCGTGTGTGAGTGTTCATGTCTACAGTGTTACTTGTGCAAGTGTCTATTACAGAACAGCCTTTGCTTTAGTGTTCTCAGGTGGATCTGAACGAGATGCCAAATCCCACGTGTTTGTATACATCGCTGGAACAAGTTCCCTGCTTGAAAGAGAAAGTAATTTTCAAACTTGAGTTAATAATAAATATTTCTGCTTAGGCAAGAGCACATAAAGCCGAGGTTTGCGTTCTGACAAACCACGCCGTCTCAGGCTGAAAAAAAAAAAATCAAAACCAACACTACAAAGTAAGTCCACAGTGACCTGGAGAAGGGGCAAACAGGGCAGGAGGTGGGATGGGGACGCGTGTTTGTGATCCCGGTTATCCTCTCTGGAATATGGACAGCTCCATAGCGGAGTATTGGGCGGCGGATCGACCTTTTCCTTCCTCCTCAATCCACCCCGCCTCGCCTTTCCCGTGAGGAGCGAATCGGCGGCAGCCTCCGCACGGGACCGCCCGGGCCGAGCTCCCCGAGAGACCCCGGGTTGGGGGGGGGCCCTTACCATCCGTTGACTTCGTTCTGGGAGTTGAGGCCGACCCCCAGCTCCACGAGCCGCCGCACCTCCTCCGCGTCGCCGAGCGCCGCCGCCTCCCGCAGCCGCTCCTGCCGCTCCCGCTCCGCCATCTCCCCGCAGCCGCTGCCCGCCTCCCGCAGCGCCTCCCGCATCGCCTCCCGCACCCCCGCGGCCGCACCGCGCCTCCGCCGCCACCCCCGCGGGGCTCCGGCACGGGGGACGCTATTGCCGGTGACAACCCGGCCCTGACAGCCGGTTCCGGGGCGCGGCCGCTGCCCGGGGACGGGCGGGACGGGGCAGGCCCGCGTAGATGTTCTTTAATGGACATAGAAATGCATAGTATGTGCTGTCTCCTGCTCTGCTGATTGTTTTTGCGGGCTCTCGATTTATCATAGAGTCAATTATGGAATCATCGAGTGTTAATGGTTGGGAGGGACCTTAAAGATCTTGTTCCACCCCCCTGCCATGGGCAGTGACACTTTTCACTAGACCAGATTATTTAGCAGCCCCATCCGACCTGGCATTGGACACTTCCAGGCCATGTTTCTAGCTCACTGAATGTCTGTGGTAATTTAATTAAGATTAATTTAATCCAGTAGTTTTACTCAAGGAAAGAAGAACTTTATGATAACCACTGCTCTGTAAAAACCTGCTGCTAAAGAGGCTAAATAGAGGGATTCAGAAAAACTGGGTTTGCCTGATAACTGCATGAGGAGGTACTGAAGAGATTTTTAAGATTATGGTTGATTTGAGTTGGGAAGGAACTTAAAGATCATCCCGTTCCAACCCCGTGCCATGGGCAAGGACACCTTCCACTTGACCAGGTTGCTCCAAGCCCCATCCAGCCTGGCCTTGAACACTTCAGGGATGGGGCATCCTCTTATTCTGCCTAGGAAACTCTCGTCATCTTTGTGCGCTCTCAGTAGAACCCCTAAAAAAATCGCTAAATACCTAAAAAAAATAAGATAAATAAAATAAAGATCACTATCTGTCTGCAAAGCAATTGGAAAGATTATAGGTAATTCCTGCCATTTGCATGGTTTGGTTTGAAAAGCTGGTTTTTGTCATTGTGGATTTGTCCTAAACCAAGTTACCGAGCAGTCAGTAAAAACTTTACCACTATAAAAAGTCAAAATAATAATTTCAAACTCCAGTCAGACTTTTGTATTCCAGCCACGGCAGCATTCCAAGGAATTCTGCAGTAGCTGGGCTCCAGCATACCTGTTTGCTCCCTCGATGCAATCAGAGCATTACAAAGAAACTGAAACAGCCCAGTTCTGCCCCAGTTCCCAGCATTAACACCCCACCTTTCCTCCCATCCCCAAAGTGCAGGATATTGACTGAAAATTGACACCATAACTTGTGTTATGTTGATTCCAAGCACACTCTTCCAACAGTTCCAGTGGGTTCTTAAATAATTACAAAATTGCAAAGCTTGAAAGGAGTTCGTGGTGCCTCCCAGTTCTGCTTTAGGCAGAGATTTCCAAAAGGAAACTCCTTAGGTAACAACTGGTGCTTGCATGAAGCCCTCAGTGATGCTGAACAAAGTTGCTGTGAGTCTAGGTGGGTTTTACAGGATCAGCACGAATATTGGCTTCAAGCTTTTCAAAAAATATGATAAACTTTTAATTAATTGCATGTACTTAGGATGTTAAAAATGATGTTGAGTAATTGGGAAATAGTTGACAATTGCTATCTGAAATTCAGTGTATATCGAGTCACATCTAGAAAGGAAAACAAAATGGGCTGGTTCCAAGGTTAAAGAGTAAGATTTACGTTACATATGAAGGACTTGTACTCTTCCTCAATGTGTCAAGCATGGGGACAGGCTTCCCAGGGAAATGGTGGAGTCATCAACCCCAGAAGTGTTCAAAAAATGAGTGGATATGGCACTTGAGGACATGGTTTATTGGTGTGATGATGATTGGATTGGATGATCTTAAGAGTCCTTTTCCAACCATAACGATCCTACAATTCCATGAATTCCTAAGGGAATATGCGCAGCTGGAGGCACTCAGGACCGGGACTCAGTAGCTGTGCATCAGGAGTGGTTTGGGTGACTTTCTCCTGCCAGGGTGCAGAGGGGACCATGACACTGCTTCAGCCCTGCCCAGGCCCGTGTCCTCAGCCTCCAGCCATGACCAGCAAGGCCACCAGCATTGCGTGCCTGGGCTGTGTCCCTGCGCCCTGACAGCGCACTGGGCTGGACACCGTCTGTCGTGACAGGTTATTGTCTGTCCTGACAGGTTACCGTCTGCAGTGACACCACAGAGAGCTGCACATCATCCGTCGTGACATCTCGCTGGGCTGGACACGGTTTGCCATGACACCTCACTGGGCAGGACACCGTCTGTGTGGCACCCGCTGCCCCCCGCGCGGAGCCACAGGCGGCTGTGACCGCTCCCCGTGCCGGTGTTTGCGGGCCCCGCCGTTCCTGCCCGCGCCCCGCGGTGCCCGGGCTGGGCGGCACGGCCGGGCCGTGAGG
>VXBT01004369.1:355789-383384 GCA_013400235.1 Oriolus oriolus
TGTGGGTAGGGCCAGCCCCCGCCGCCGCCGCCGCCATTTTGTCTCTGTCAGGCGCGGCGCGGGCGGTCGGGGCGAGGTGGCCGAGCCGGTGTCTGGCGAAGGGGATTCGGCCCGCAGCTCACGATGATATCGGCCGCCCAGCTCCTCGATGAGCTCATGGGCCGGGACAGGAACCTGGCCCCGGATGAAAAGCGCAGCAACGTGCGGTGGGACCACGAGAGCGTGAGTGCAGCGGGGCCGCCTCTCTCCTCCCTCCTCCGCTGCTGTCGTACATTGCACGGGGCCGGGGGTNGGGCCGGGGGTTTGTCGGAGCGACGTGGGCGGCTTCTCTCGCCCGGGGACAGCCGCAGGGAGGGGGGGATGAGGGAAGGGGTGAGGTGCCGGCCAGAGCGGGGGTTCCGCGTGGTTTGTCGGGGTGCGGGTCGGGCCCTCCGCGCCGGGCCCTGCATGGCGGCCTGGGGCGGGCCGGGCCCGGCCGTGCGCGGGAACCGCGCCGAGCCTTCACCGAGGAGGAGGAGAGAGATCCCGACGCAGCCGGGCTGCAGGAGGGACAGCCGCGGTGTTTGGGTGTTGGCAGGGGAAGGCTGTGCCCGCCGGGGCCGCCGTTAACGGGAACGGAGATTTCCAGTGGTCCGGTGGTGGCGGAGATCTCCCGTAGGGAAACAGAGACATAAGGCGGGGAGGCGGGGCAGTTAGAGGCATTTAACACTTCTGAGTAGAAGCTGCTGGCTTGCGCGAAGGGGAATGAGACAGATGTTCTAGTTTGGGAAATAAATGTCTGTGGATCTCTTCCTGAGGGTGGTGAGGAAACAGAAGGGCACGCTCGTACCGACTTTAATATCTGGAGGTCGTACTACAAAGAAAAACCATAAGACTTTGGAAAGTGAGGATGTGGTTAAGAAAAGCTTGATTCTTTCCATATTTCCTCGCTCAGAGGAATCTCCTTGCGGGGGGACGGCGGGGGGGGGCGGAAAGACACTAACCTAAACAACACTGTTGTTTAGCAGTACTTACGTACGTTTGTTAATGTGGTGTTCATTCATTTTCTGCAGTAAGTAGCCCGAACAAGACAACGTTGTTGTTGTTGTTATTAATTGGGGTTTCTCCGCTGGTTGAGCTTTAATGAATGATAGCTTAGTTTTGGTCATCGTAGTTGAATTGTAAGTGATTTCAGGAAAACTCAATGGTAGCTGCAAAGTTTCTATTGCTGCTGCTTTGGGAGAGATGAACGCTGATGAATTTTTAAATTTTATTTTCTCCCCGTTCATGATACATTTAATTACGGCATATGTTAAAAGAAAGTATCACAGTTACAATAATTTATCATCTAAGTGACACGAATTTCTGTGGTTTAAGCTGCACAAAGCATTTAGCTCCTCCCCCCTTAGCATTTGTTTGGGATGTTGTTTAATTGGGGGGAGGGAGAAATGCTTGGGTTTGGCTGTTCTAAATTGCATCTTAATCAAAGACGTGATTTCATGGTTTTTTATGGGATCTAGGTCATTATAAAGGAGGATAATACTTGTTTGAATTTATTTGAATTGGTTGAATTTGCATGATATAAGGACCAATACCTATCTTAGCTTAGATTTTTCAGGTGTGAGGAACAATTCCCTCCCTTGAAAAATGCTGCTCTATAGGTAAGCAGTGCATGTCAGGAGAAAATGGTGAGTTCAGGAAGTTTCATGACCTTGTTTATGTGTTTCTAGACTGAGTTTATTAAGAAAATAATTCAGGTGTTCAGTTAGATATTTTCCTTTGATTGTGAATTTAAAATAAGGAGGAGTTACATGAAATATATGAAATACGAGGTGAATGGCTTGAGCCATGTTGGTTCAGGTAGAACAACAGATAAGGGAGTTGGTTTGGTTTGGTTTATTCATTAAGGAGAGAAAGACTTTTTTTCTTCGTTTTTCCCCTCCACCCCCAGTCATTCACTTTTAATAAGTTCGTATTATTGTCTTCATCTTCAAATGAGCAAATCACAGAATATTTTCAATTTTTTTTTTCACTTACAACTTCAGGCTGAAGAGTTTGACTATAACCAAAGGACTCCGTCTCTAAGCTGTTAAGTTTTGTTGTTTTAGAAACAGGGCTTTTTTTCTCCTTCCCAGTCATCTGACAGTTCAGAAAGTGAGAGCTGTCCTGTGTCTGAGAGCAGTGGGAAAGTTAAAGGCTTAGGGTTGAGCCTTCAGTCCTGCAGGAACTGCTGTTTGCTCTGCTTCTTCTTTTATTTGAGACTAAATACAACCTTTCTGCAAGGAATGTTTTTCTAGGTTCCTGTAGTCAACTGATGAGTTCATAAAACCCAACCATTACTGCTGTTAAACACGTGTTTCAGTTTGACTTCCTTTGTCACCTGAAGACTAAATTGGCAATGCTGACGTGTTTTAAAAGACAGGAAATGCTGATAAGGTTCAAATAGTAACATTTCATTCCTCTGCTCGACTGCTGTCCTGCTTTTCAGGTGAAATACATGTGCTAATGTGATTTCTTCTGAGATTAGACATAGATCACCATGCAGCCTGCTCAATGTCAGCATGTGGTATTGATCCCAAAGTGTAGGGTTTTGTGTCACATTTCATCGGTTTTGAACGTGGAAGATTATCACAAGAAGCTCATCTGTATTTTGCTTATCATTTAGAGATTGCATCCTTGTAGCTATCAGAAACTGGAAGGTGCAGTGAGATACAAGATGGAAGTGGAAGCAGAGGGTGTGATAGCTCAGTGTGTGATGCATTTGCAGTGCCAATGAAACATGTCGATCATATATTATAAGAGCTTTTGTAGAGCTTAAGTTCTTACTTTAAAACTTTGACATGATTGAAGCCTTTAAAAATTGGAATCCCACTTGTGGTGTATTTCAGCATGATGGCATGTCCTTAGGTGATCAGTCCTGGTATTGGCAAAAAGGCTTTGTTTTGTGTGCCGGAGGAAATTATTAGTGTCATATATTTTAGTCTTTCTGCGTACTGTCATGTGTGTAGAGAAAGTATATTTCTTTATTGATTCACACCTTCCTGCTTTAATATGCCACCTGCACAAAGCAAGTTCTTATGGAAACAGCAATTGCATAAGAGTTCCGAGGCCATTCTGTAGCACAAGACAGCCCAGCATGGGCTGCCTGTGCTCCTGTAAGGTTTGAAATTGTGATGCTTCTTCAAGGCAAACTCAGGGTTTTTAGGAAGTGCAGAGGGACGCAGACCTGGTAGACACAAATGGCTGCGAGTGATCATCTCTGATAATGCAGTTTCTCAAAATGTAGGTTTGTATTGAGAATGTGATGTGATGGTTTTAGCTATTTATGATGTGTTATGCTTTCACTTTTGTAATGCCAGCGACCTAAATTGCTTTGTATCTAGGTAGAATTTAAGGACTTAATCCTCCAGGGGATGGAGGGAGAGGACTTAACCTTCCATTACTAATACTCTTCAAATAACATTTATCTTTAAGAGTAGTTTTGGGAGAAGGACTGATGTTTGTTTGGGTTTGGGTGGGCGGGCATTGCTCTTAAAATGTCTGCTGCATGTGAGCTTTAATGGATTCAAAGATCTCAACTGTGAGAAGGAATTTACTAGTTTTTGATGGGTAAGCCACAATCAGCTGGATTTTATTCTCAGCCTTTTTACTAGGAATTGTGTGCCTAAAGGAATTTGCTTACGTAATTGTTTATTACTGTTAGAGAGATACTTCTCCATCAGTAAATAAATTTCTCACAGAAGAGAAATATGGTAATGTAGAAGCATTAACAATATAGAGCTGTCAATAGTTTCTTTATATGGGAAAGCTTTGAACTGCTTCCCAGACTCCAATTGAGCTTGCAATTCTTGCTGTTAACTTAGTGGACTTGGATGTAAAGGATTCTACTTTCCCATCTCCAAGGGATTTCAAGGATTAGTGAATTTGTGAAGAAGTGGAAAGTTCCAAGCATCTCTGTTTGTTGTAGTGTCTAACCAAAATGTGAGCACTCGGGGGCTTTGAGACCCAAGCTGTGGCTTATCCTGCAGCAACAGTTTGACAGTGACACTTCTCTGTTGCACCATCTCACTAGCAGAGTTGTCAGAATAATTCTGCAAAAAGGAATAAATGCTCGTTACCTGCATAGGGAGTTACCTCTACCAAGCTGCCTGTTGGTCTGTTCCTGCATGTATGGAATGTGTTTCCATATTGCTTGCAGTTAGTGCAGCGGCCTGATAAACCATGGGTGAGCGATGCCAGCTGAAGCTTATCAGTCACCTCACTTTCAGTCCTTTAATGGCTCCGTGATGCTTCAGCCACTCCTTGGCCCTTTCTGTTCCCACTCACCATTGATTACTTAGAAGTGATTGGAAGTGCAGTTGATGTTCAGCCTGGGAAGGCAGATGTTGCACTCAGTGAAGCTGAGCTGGAATGATACCTGCAAGATTCTGCAGGATTTTAAGCAAGTTGTGTTTTCCTGTTGAAGCAAACTCAGTTGAAGAGCATAATGAAATAGGTCTGAGAGGGAAAGAAAATTGCTTCAGCCACAGTGGTCTGAACCACTCTCAAGTGAGTATTAGGCTGCTTCCTAAGAGAGAATGTTGGGTAATTCACTGGGTGCCATCCTAGTGCTAGAGTGGCAGCATCTAGAGCTGGTAGGAGAAAATGATGGCCGCTTTTCGGTGTGTGGGGGTTTTGCTGTTATTTTGGGTTTGAGTTTTTTTGTTTGTTTGATATGGCTTGTGTTTGTTTGGAGGTTTTAGTATATAAATAATTAATACAGTGTGTGCGTGTTTAAACCTCTTATTTTAGTATTGGTTACTGCAACTTTTGGCTGTAACCATCAGTTTATAAAAAGAGGACTTTCCTAGTAGTGCTGTTTCATAACTGTAATTCTTTCTGGTTTTCATTGAGGGTGAGGCTTTTTTGTTTTGTTTTGTACATCATACTTCTAATTACTTCTCCTTTGCTTCTTTTGTTACTAAGAGTTTCTAAACTGTTACAGGCCAGTTTGCTTAATTTTTTGGTTGATAGAAGATATTCTACAACCCCTTTAACAGTACAGTATGGTCAGACTGTTACTATTGTGCTCTCTGTGTCTTAGAATATTGTCTAATCCATCTCTGAAATTTTTTGGGAAGTGCCTTTTTGCTGATCCTTATACCTGGATGTGAGTATGAGAAAATGGAAGAAGAAGAGAATGTATAGAGAAATTACATTTCTATGGACTAGTACAGGAGTCCATCCCAGATACTGCTCCTTTGAAGCAATTTTGTAATAAAATAAGGGATATTGCAGCTTTCAGAGAAGAGCACATTCTGAAACCAGATTTTGTCCAGTAACTTTCAACTTTCTTCTGAGAAGAAAAAAAAAAGTCATTTCACATGTTTTCTTAACTATTCTTGGTAGATTGCTTCAGATAAGTGCTAGTGTCCAAACCTGGATCATGGGAGAAGTATTCAAATTACATAATAAGAGATTTGTTTGTTTGTGTTTCTTGTCCATGGCTTGTTAATAGAAAGCCTGATTGTTTTTCTGACTAATCTGTAAAGCAGTCAGTAGAGTTTTAACTTTCGTAGCCTGATTTTCAGTCTGGCAGTTAGCTTGGAAAAATAAATCAGGCTGATCTAATTTGATCAATGCATATCACAGTCTTTTCAGTGAGGTGGTGGTGTTTGGGGCCTCTCTCCTCATCACCATTTCTTAAAATACTTCAGGCTGTATCTTGGGAGATAAGATACTGCAAGTCTTTGTCCACAGGACATGTGAGAGGATTAGAACTAGGCTGCAATGCAGTCACAGTTACTAGATTTGCCAAACATTAGAAACTGGTGTAACATAAAGGAGATGCTGGAAGAATGTCCAGGCTAGTTTTGGATTTACACCTTAATTAATGGCAGTCACATCTATGGGAAGGGTCTAGTGAAAAGTTAATTATTTAAGATTGTTTATGAAGTTAGGGGTGAAAGTATTTCTGATTCTACCCTTTTGGATGTTCTCATGGATAGACAGGAGATATTTCTGTGTTACGAACTTCAGGAACTGACCAACTTGACTAGCTAATGGGTGCTCATGGGTGACAGTGGATAATCTTTTTAACAAAAGCTGGTTTTATCCCATCATACGTTAAGTATTTTCTGACTAGAGTAACAGGTTTGTGGTTTTTTGAACTTTCTGGTGGTCTTTTTCTGTTACCAGAAAAAGAACCTGACTCGATAACGTAAAACCAGACTCTGTGGAAACAAACCAAACCCTTTTAAGTTGGCAGGAAACCAGGTTAAAATGAATGTCTTCTCTGCCTGAAGAGCTATATAATGTCTTGTTGCCTGTCCTTCTTAAGGTAGGGAATTGTAAAAGCATTGGAGTGGGAAAGCTTCTGGATAATTCTCAGTCTTTTAATTGCCATCAAAGTCCTTGGGGCAATACCGGACGTTTGAATGCAGGTGGCTCTGGTTCTCCAGGCCAGTAGCTCTGAGGAAGTGAAGGCTGAACACAAACTTGTTCCATGCTTCCATGGCAGTTGTTCTCACCTCTTGTGGCTTTTCACAGTTACTAATTTCTCTGAAACTTATTAAATAGTCCAATCTGGTTTCATTCCGTTCCTTTGGAAATACTAAATATTGATATTTATAAATTGATGACCCTTTCCACTAATCTCAAATATTTAGTGGTAAAATTAAGAAATATTACTATTGCAAGGAAAACTAAGATTTTTGGTATTTTGTCATCAACATGCACCTTATAGCACTTACTACTGCCAAGAAATATAAAGATAGAAGGTATGTAAAATTTTCAGAAATTTTACTGTGTTCAAAGGAAACTTCATCACTGTATTTTAGGAATAGAAGTGATTACATAAAAGTTTCAATTCAAGAGGCAAAAAGTGATGCCTGTTTCTTTCTTCTCTGTCAGGTTTGCAAATACTACCTTTGTGGCTTTTGCCCAGCTGAATTATTTACAAATACCCGTTCTGATTTAGGTAAGTTTATAAGTCATGAGATTTTTATTCACTTAAAAGTAATTACAGCTGAGCTTTTGTTTGCAGACTATGTTTTTATTGTTAATTGCTCTGTCCACTTTGAATTTTTTTTATTTTTTCAGTTCAAGGATTGCCAGTGATACAGTATGCTAAGAGTAATATTTATTCTAGATCCTACTTAGTCTAAGGGAAAAAACTTTTAAAATTTTTTTTCTTACTGTATAAGCTAAATTACTGGGTGTGGGGTGCTTTTTTCCTGCTTAAGTGTCAGTTTCTCATTTGGATTATTCTCCCTGGGCAGAGTTTTAACCTGGTTTTGTGTGAGTATACATTGTTGAGATGCTTTACTTTAGAGACTCACTGCAATACTTGTTTCTGAAGACCAGCTCTAAATTACTGGTAGCTTTCAAGTGATGGTACATGGACAGCATGTAGTTTGGAGATGGTAACTTAGCAAAACCAGACTTTTTGTCTCTGTGTTAACTTCTAAGTCTTTTGAAGACTTTGAGAGCCTGGGGAAGGTGGGGAATTTTAACAGCCACCTTAATGAACTCAGGGCACGTACCTCCTAATTTTACTCTGAAGATCAATGTTTTAGGTAGCCAGTGTGTTGCAAAGAACACTGGAAATTAGAAAGTGCCTGATGAAATTACCCTTCATATGCAATTTTTGGGTTTTTGTTCTTTCTTTTTTTTTTTTAAGCCCCAGGTGTTTAGGATATTACATTGTTTGTATTTACTGATGTAAAACTTGATCTGGAAATTCTATTTTTATAAAGACTTTGTATGTAGAGTCTCTTGGTTTTATAATTACTAAATGGTATTGGCATTCTTTTGCTTTAATGTACCTTTCAAGCTGCAAGCAAAGGAAGCAGAAAGGCAGAAGCATAAAAGTCCTTGCGAAATGTTTATAGCCCTGTTCTATCGTGGTGCACAAATGCTCATGGAATATGAATACAACATTTAGGAATGCAAACTTAAGCTTTTTGTGTTGTCTTCTTAGGTCCTTGTGAAAAAATTCATGATGAAAATCTACGCAAACAGTAAGTTTGTTGTTTGATATGTTAAAGCAAATAGAGTTTCCAGTATCTTTGAAATTTTTTAATAGCAACCCAAACACTACTAATTAATTGCTGTTTTATTTATGTGAATTTATTTGAATTTTTATTTAAATAAAAATTTACGTATTTAAATATATAATATTCTCTTACTATGAGCAAGAATTTATAATACTGTGTGTCTTGTTACTTAGTTTTCATCTTTTACAGATTGATGTGAGCTTTCATTTTAAAAATCTTCTTTCAGGTACGAGAAGAGCTCTCGGTTTATGAAGGTGGGCTATGAGAGAGACTTCCTGCGCTATTTGCAGAGCTTGCTTGCGGAGGTGGAGCGCAGGATCCGGAGGGGCCATGCTCGTTTGGCACTGTCACAGAACCAACAGTCTTCTGGGGTGAGTCTGCAAGAGTCATTGAGGTAGCTTTTCCTGCAGATAGCATCTTCAGGGTGTCTTGACCTTATCTATTCAGGTAAAACTGTTATCCAGAAGTTTCCTGATCAAAAAGATTTTTCATCTGTTAGGCAGCAGGTCGCATCTGGCCCTAAGTGACAAGCCAGCTGTCTCCACAGACAGGAAGAGCCCTCTCTGTTCTCACCATCTCTTGTTTTCTCAGAATGAGTATCTGTTCTCTACCTGTCATGTGTTGTCTTCGCCCTGACAGCCTCAGTTTACCTTCTCTCCACTAGCTGCACATTCTCCCTCCCTCCCTGCACTAGCAAGCTGTATCTTCTCCCCTGATGGATTTGGAGCAGTGACTGTGGCCTGCGCTCTGTGAATTTTGTGACTGCTAGGACAGCCTTACTCCTTTCTGCTGCCCCACCTCACTGTTCTGTGCAAAGTCCAGTTGCTTCAGAAGGAGCTGTGGACAGCATCCAGTCGAGAGATATCGCTTGTGGAGCAGAATAAAGGTGGCAGGGAGGCAATAAGTCTATTCTGGCAGCCTGCAGAGAGGACACTGCTAACAAATACATCTTTGAAGTGAGATTCTTTTTGCATTTTATGCTCAGAATTTGAATTTCAAAGCCCACAGAACTTCTCAGTCATACTTCAGTATCTGCAAAGATATGTAATAGCTGCATGGGAGTGTCAGAGTTTAAAGTTAAGACTTCAGTTTTCTTACCTTCTGTGGGCCAGGACCTTGAATATTTTTGTTGATTTGGGAGGAATTAGTGTGACTAGACTTAACAAGGATGAAGTAAATGGTGTCAAGGAGTGTTTTATATGTTAGACTAGACTATTATTAGTAGCTTCTTGTAGGAAAAGAGGCAGGGGGAGGTTATTCCCAAAGTGTCTCTGGAATATGAGAAGACATACATTTGTGTGTTTAAACTTTTTAAACAAAAGAAAAAAAAATAACCCAACAAGTAAAGAAAAAAAAAACCAACTCACTCTTGTACTGTTTGCAGGGAGCGGGACCTACCGGTAAAAACGAAGAGAAGATTCAAGTGTTAACTGACAAAATTGATGTACTGCTTCAACAGGTGAGGGTTTTTTAACCCCCATAAGAGAGATCACTTACTTTTGTTACTTGATCAAAAATTGAACTTAAATTTTTTTATTACCTTTTAGATTGATTAACTAGGGTCAGAAGGGAAGGTGGAAGAAGCACAAGGAATGATGAAACTCGTTGAACAGTTAAAGGAAGAGAGAGAACTGCTGAGGTCTACTACTTCAGTAAGTAATGTGTTTTTAGTTCTGTGAGACATATCAAAATTTCGTGCACAGTACATTCTGAATAACCTTGTCCTTCCACTGAAGGTATGCAAGGACTGTGCAGAATTTATTACATAGTGACAGGACATTTGGCTGTGTTAATCCATTGTGTTGATAAGCATTCTACCTTGAGAGTGGGCTTCCTGCACACAAATTATGAAATTATTCACCCAGCAGTCCTGGAGGAGAGCTTGCACCTTACTCTAGTACAGGTCTCAGTTAAACTTTGCCCCGTACCCTCTGCAATATAATTTTACTGAGCTACCAATGTGACTGTTACAGAAAGCCCTTGAGTCAGGGCTGTGACTAGAGACAGGCATCTGTCTGACTCTCAGAGCTACAGAAGCCAGAGAGAATGTGTTAAGTAGCAAGTTCCTGTCAATAAAAAGGAGCTGAAGTTTAAAGATTTTATTTTGGTGTTTAATGAAATGCTCAAATTGAGATTCTTGTTTTATTTTTTTAAGTGCTCTTAAATGTTGCAGGCAGTGTGTTTATGTCCATACTGTATGATTCATGAACATTGCACAGCAGTAGTCACCTGGGTTTATGTTGAAATTTCAGTGTATTTGTGATATGTCTGTTGAAGCAGTGGTTTCATTTGACCACCATACTTTTAAATAGAAGCCAGCATTTCTTTTCGTTTTTCTTTGTGGGATATTCTAGCTTTTTGACTCCTTGAGGTATATTCTGTGGTAGTTCTGCAGATCCTGACATTTCAATTGATGCCAAAGAAATCTTAAAACTGAAAAAGAAAGCTTTAAAAGAAAATCTGAAAACTTTAATTTTTCTGATATTGCAAGTAGGCTGCAGATATGACTGTGTAAGTGTTAATGCAGTGAGGAATGGTTCTGTGGTTTCTCGTGGACTCCTTCCTTGTGGGAATGGGCATAGGTGGCCTCTTTCCTCCCAATTTACTGTGATGTGATGCAGTGCTCCAAAGATAAAGCAGGCAAATGTGATTTCAGCTTTCAGTAGAGCCTAGGATTTGACAACAGTAACACAGAGTTCTAAACCTCTTCACTGGCTTCTGCCTAAAACTTTTCTTTTGCCTTATCAAATATTTTTCTTTTTTCAGACAATTGAGAGCTTTGCAGCCCAAGAAAAACAAATGGAAGTTTGCGAAGTTTGTGGAGCCTTTTTAATTGTAGGGGATGCACAATCCAGGGTAGATGACCACTTGATGGGAAAGCAGCATATGGGTTATGCCAAAATAAAAGCTACTGTAGAAGATTTAAAAGTAAGTATTTCCTCCAGTTATTGAAAAGAAAAATGCTTGGAGGCTTCCTAACATAACATAAAAGCCTGTCCAGTGGATTTTCTCAGGAGAGTGAAACACTCCAAGGAATGGAATCCTGCACTGTGCTTTCACTGATGTAATTTGTTGTGACATTAGATATAAGCAAAGATGTCGATTCAGGTGGGAATTTTTATGGCTGTTTTAAAGAAATGTAGTGTGGCCTCTGTTCTTGTGGGAGTGACAAACAAAAAATAGTTCTGCAAGACAAAGGATTTCCATTTCGGGGATTTTAGGAAGCACTGTTCTTTGTTTGGAAAATAACACGGAAATATTTTAGAAGCTTAGGCTTTTGCATCCTCAGAATCTATAAGCTTAAGTATCGTGAGTAATCTTCATTTCTTCCTGTGAACTTGTTTTTTAAGGAAAAGTTACGAAAAAGAACAGAAGAGCCTGACCGTGATGAAAGGTTGAAAAAGGAGAAGCTAGAACGGGAAGAGAGAGAGAAAGAGAGGGAGCGGGAAAGAGAAGAGCGGGAAAGGAAGAGACGACGTGAAGAGGAAGAAAAGGAAAAAGAGAGGGCTCGTGACAGAGAGAGACGTAAAAGGAGCCGCTCACGGAGCAGGCATTCAAGCAGGACATCTGACAGGAGGTGCAGCCGCTCACGAGACCACAAAAGGTCAAGAAGCAGAGAAAGAAGGCGAAGCAGGTACGTGCATGTGTGTCTCATAAGTATTTTCATGTAACTGTCCAAAAGGTGAAAATCTTATGGGGACTTGATCTGTCAGCCTGAGTCGCATTGCTGATTTGTTAGCTTCACTTAGGTCTTGCTTCTTAAGCAAAGACACACCTTATTGGTTCTAAGGATGAGTGAGTTTTTGCTGAGTGTCTCTGTCTTCTCTCCATTTTTGGAAGATGACACCATTGTGGTGGAAGTGGCTTTATGAGGGAGCTTCCAGTAGACAAAGAATGCTCCCAAAGAATAGGGTCTCGTTTCTTCCTTCAGTTGATCTTTATTTCATGGTGGTAGATACTTCTAAGCTGTGTAGTTAAGTGTTTCAGTAAATGAAGAGGGCAATATGAAGCCAGGTCTTATGTACTGGGAAATACTTATATACAATATGTTAAGATTCGGTTTCTGCAGATAATTACTGTATTAGAAAGTGGTACTGTTTTACTGTTTTATATTCTGAGCTAGAAAACAGCAGCTGAGATTTATATTTTTGAAATTTTCTCTGAATGTTAAGGAGTCGTGACCGGAGAAGAAGCAGAAGCCATGATAGATCAGAAAGGAAACACAGGTCTCGCAGCAGGGACAGGAGACGGTCAAAAAGCCGGGATCGGAAATCCTACAAGCACAGAAGCAAAAGCAGAGAGAGAGAACAAGACAGGAAGTCAAAAGAAAAAGGTATGTTTGTATAAAGACTGAGTTCTTAGCAAGTTCTGAAACGAATCTTTTCTTAGAGTCTCAAAAGCTGTTAGCCTTTCAGTGAGTGACTGAAAGTTCTTAGTACCAAATCAGACCTGGTTCTGAAAGCTGTGTGTGTTGCTGTAAACAATTTGAAGCATTTTGTTCTTTCCAGTTACTGCACGTGTGTGCATACCTACACCCCAGTGTTCTTCTCTTACCTGTTGCACTTTGTCTGCTGATGAAGTGTGCAAGGATTTTTATATATTTTAAGACCTGTTTACCTTTAGAAAAACATAAGCCTGTAGTAATAATTTCCTAAGAGTGAATGTCTTACATTCCTACTCTTAGTGGATATTTGCAATTACCCTTTGCAGGTACATGTTTTGTGGGAGATTGGTACCTGGCTTCTCACCTGTACCATCTGTTACTTCTCAACACTATCATGTTACCTTTATTATACTTTTAACAGTGCTTTTAAGTTTTTCTTCCCCAATCTATAAATGCAGTCCAAGATAAATATTGCAGAATCTCTGTGATGCTCTAAATGACAATTTATGCCTTCTTCCCAGTCTTCTGCTCTTCCTCCCACCTTTCTCCCTTGTTTTTTGGTTTGTTTTTTTGTTTATTGTTTAAACAAAGTGAGTTTTGCCCTGTCAGTATTCAGGTGAGTCTCAACAGAAAGCTGTGTTAGTCCTTGGAACAGTTTTATAGCTGTACATGCCATGTACCACAGCATTGATGGTGACTCACTGCTTCACTGAGGCTGGAGCTCAGTTGTTTTACTTTAGGTAGGATTACAAAGAGCTACAGTGAGAACACTGCAGATTCACATTTTGTGAGAAGATACTAATTCACTGTTATTGCTAAATTTTCCCCTTTAAAAGTCTTTTGGAACTTCTGTAGGAACGTAATACTTCTGGCTCTGGTGGGGAGCTGACTAATGGCCAGTCCGAAACAGCCACCCCACTTCATGGGCTGATCATCAGTAATGGATGAAACAATTGTGTTTCTAAGGTACTTTTGAGGTTCTCTGGAATGAAAGGTGCTCTGTGCATGTTTCTGGGTTGCATAGGCCTGTCTGCTTGACCCTTCTCCATATTTATCCAGCGGATTGGTTGCCAAAATGTTGGTAATGCTTCATGTATTTTTCTTCCTTGACTTCCTTGGACTGTTTCAATTATTCTGGTTTATACTGTGGGGCACCTTTAGTATTGATTCTTCTCTCATTTTCCTTTGCCCTGTAAGAGAGTGGGTTTTGCTGCTTGCTCGTTGGCAGTGGAAATTATGTGTAGGCTTTAAACTTGGATTCAGTGTTGTAGCCTATATCTGTCCGTTTGTAACTATTCCTACCTGATACTGTGCCTTTTTTGCCTGCTTTATGAACAGATTTCTGGTACTTGGTCAAGAATGTCCTGTTCTTCTGAATGTGTGTATCTATGCATATAAATAACTGTTTTCTTATTTATTCAAATTTGGTCTGGTTTTGAGCTTTTCAGTTCTTTTCTTAATCCTCCCATAAATAGAGGAGCTAGTGAACTTTCTTCAGCATCTCAAGTATTTTTAGTTTTAACTTGACTGATTTCCTTGCTGGCTGTTTTATTTGCTGCTTGCTACTTTCTTCCACCAGAAATGAGAACAGTGAGGTGATGCTATGAGCTGCGATGAAAATCCCACCTGGGAAAATCAATTACTTTTTTTGATTGTGCCATCCTAACATTTGTAAAAACACAAATAGGCCTTAGAGCAGGACTGTAATGCTGAAGAAGTTTGTGGTTTTCCCATTGTCAGGAAAATCTTTTAACAGAAAAAATATAAAAGAGGAGGGGAGGAAGGAAGAAACCAAACCAAGTAGTAGTTAATAAGGAAACACTGAATTTCTGTGCTGAAGCTGTAAGCACAGTCACATCCTCGTATTTGCAATGTGGCACTGTAGGTAGGTAGTTAAGAAGAAAGCTTTAGAGATTCATATATTTGAAGTGTGTGGCTTTTGCACAATAATAACTTAAAAGTTAAATCTTAACTTACTACATTGGGAATCTTGGCTTCAGAATATACTTGTCTTTATAGCCACCACTGATCTGCAGTTGTAAAAGTAAGCAGCAAAGGCTGTAACTGCTCATGGTAGTGCCTTTCATCTGGAAATCTCAGACTGCTTTATAAAAATGAATATTAACACAAAAAAACCCCAAGGCACAGTTGCCCAAGACTTGCCTACAATTGCACATTAAATTAGTGCCACACTTGAAAAATTCAGAAGTCCTGGCTTCTTGTTCACTAAGACACTGTAGAAGACAGCAACCAAGGTTGCAAGAAAAAAGTATATGTAAAAATGGGGGCACTTGATTTGTGACTCAGATTTTGAGTCAGGGATACCTTTGCTAAAGGAAGGAGCCACTAGCCATAAACACCAGCTGAGCATTAGCTTAATATAAGCTATTAGAATGCACCTACTGTTCAAGTAAAACTTCAGAGCAGATGGAATAAATAGGGGGTTTTAATAAAAGGAAAATTATTCTCCAAGTACCTTCATTTTTTGAAGGGTTAATACTGGAATGGGCCTATAGACCACTTTGGCTTGGCTCTCTATCTTCCCTAATCTGGATTCTGATAATTATATAAAAATAATTATGATCATGTTTTAATGTTAGTGATTAAACATCAGCAAATACTGCCAGAACACCTCAGTAATACTGATATTATGTTTGACTGATTTTGCATTTTCTGAACAGCAAAGCGGTTCACTTTGTCATGATGAGACAAAACACATCTCAGTTGCCCACAAAAACTCAATCAGAAAAATGTGCATGTGTTTAATCAGGAAGCAAAGTCAATAATCTGTGATTATGCCTAATAGATCACAGCTGAAATAATACATCCAATTTCAACAGCTAACTAATTTTATGTGCTTTTAAAGAGAGAACTCTTACTGATTAGAAATACAGTGGAGGAACTTAATTTCTTGCAGATACTCTAGGGGTTGAAAAGTTCAGTTATTGGACTATTTGTTGAACACACTTTTTCAGTTCTGCTTGGCAAACTGGAGGTTTGCTATGGTAAACCTATTTTAATACTAAAATTTTTAGAAGAGTTTGATCTTTCATACCACAGTTTAATAGTTTTTTTAACCTTAAACAAAATTATCCTTCCTGACCACATTCAAGACACAAACAAGACAGAACAAAACCCTGCACACTGCACATCCATAGGGCTATTAAGATCTACCATATCTACATAGGACAGAAGATAAGATTATTGGACTGACTACTAGTCCTCTGCGGGGAAACAAGACTACTATTCCTCAGTGGATCCACGTGTGCACCGGAGATACCTTTAAGACACAAAAAGAAGACTTTTTAACAAGGTTAGTTAGAGTGCAATCTACCTGCGGAGTTGCCAAACCGAGGGCAGACAGACCCAAACTGACTTAGTCCTTCAGTGTGAGCTGGGTGACGTTGCCGAGTGCTTTCTCCAAGCACCCTGCACTGGATGTGCTGCTGCAGGTGAATCCTCACTACTGGTGGTCATTAGGCAGTTGCCCTCATTTCTCTCTGAGGGCTTTACCCTATCCTTTGGTAGTGTGGTATATAACAAAGAAGTTGGGATGTTGCTGCTCTTTTAAAGCTTAATTTCTTGCTTTGTCTCCTGGAATATAAAAGTGTGTAATGCCAGTCTAGGCGATAACCTTATTTAAAATAGCTTTTTCAGAGTGTTCGATCTGTGTGCTCCTGTGTTGGGGATATATCTATCTATTTATATTATTTATTTTGATTGCCCGGATAGCAGGGAATAATCAGAAAAAAGAGCATGAATGTTGTTCTGTATGATGACATCTGAGAGGTTGGTTTTTTGGATTTTTTTTTTTTTCTCTCCAAAGTGTGTTTACTGATCAAGAGTTGAATATTATGGTGTGAAATAATACAGCAGGAATTGGTATTTTTATTAAATTTGCAAATACTGAATTTACAGATGAGGCACGCAGCTCTAATACTGAATGTTTTTCTTCCCATGGAAATATTTTTACTTCTGGCTTCCTTCCTTCTTTGAAGATTATTGAGTTCTTACTGTAGCAAATGCTTCAGTGAGCTTCCCAATTCATGATGAAATTGTGGGCTCCTTCCCCCACATCTTGCTGTTTCTTTGCCTTTGAAAAAAAGTGCTTTTTATATATCTTCCAAGCTGTCTCCCCAAGCCCTTTTAATGAGTTGTTTATAAATGACTGCTGTTTTTATAAAATTGAGAATTAACAATGCTGACAAATGTGCAGCTTCAAATTTAATTTTGGTTGTCACTGGGATCCCCACCTTCAAAGCTGTCAGTGCTTAATATTGTTTCCCCAAGTATTTGATAGTTTGAGATGGCTAGTTTTTAATTGGCAAGTATCAGTTTCTTCAATCATGCAGTCAAGCATTGTCCTACCACTCTTCCTTGATTCTCTTCCAAGAACCGTAATTACGAGAATTGTGAACCAAAGCAGTCCATACACAATCAGAAATCAAAACTTGGGGACCAAAAGAGTCCCATGATAAGTAAGGAAGCCATGCACCATAATTACACATTTGCTTAACCTCTTTACCCCCAATTTGTGTATTTTGACAGAGCTGAGTAACTGCCTCTGTTAGGAGGTCTGACCTTTCTCCTCTTCCCCCACCCTGTACTGTCCCATTTTACCTTTATTTTGTCCCCTCTCCATTCCAGCATGGTAGTCTGAAGCCTATTTCTGTAACGTTTTGAGTATTACTGTTATTGCTGTAGAAAGTAATTGGCCCTTGTTGTATGCAGTATGTATCTCACATGTGCAATGTTTGTTTTTACTTTGAAATCCATGGTCAATGTCTTCTTTCATGGCAGAAAAGAGGGGATCTGATGATAAAAAAAGTAGTATGAAGTCCAGTAGTCGAGAAAAACAGAGTGAAGACACAAATACAGACTCGAAGGAGAGTGAGACTAAGAATGAGGTCAATGGGACCAATGAAGACATTAAATCTGAAGGTGACACTCAGTCCAATTAAAACTGATCTGATATGACCTCAGATCAGACAGAGGTAAGTGCATTATTTCAAACTTTGATTAGGGCTTTTTGTTACTGTTTAACAGTGCAGCGTAAGTATGCACAGATGAAGATGGAACTAAGTCAAGTAAGAAGACAAACTAAAGCACCTTCTGAAGGAAATGACAGTGTAGTCCTGCAAAACATTTTGAGGTACATCGTTTTGTCTCAGCTATTTTGTAGCAGACTCGTGCCCCCATTAGTGTGCCTCTTTGGGACATATTTGTAATATAGTCACCATAGAAAAATTAATTATCCTTTTTTTTTTTTTTTAGGGATTTTGTTATCGTTTTTTAAAAAAAGTTGAACTGTTTTTGTATTTAAGTCCATATTGTGTTGGTACATCAGCAGGAACTTTTGCTTAAATACTTAATATTTGAGGCACATGTTGGACTACTTTGTTTTCATATAAACTGCTAGTATTTCTTTGTCAAGGATGTTTCTAGTTTTTTTGCTTTATTGCCTTGCATTCTAATGCAGTTTGTTCTGTAACTCGAGAGCCAGTAGCATTGGATTGATGGAAGTGTAGGGTTTATGAATTATTGCAGCTGACTACCATACCTCACACAGCGTTGGTGTTGTGAGCGGCCCATGAAAAGCCAAATTAAAAATCAAGGATTCAGTCAAACTAAGCAGGTACTCATGCCAGGTACTCCTTTCTCTACCCACATCCATGTTTGAATGCTGTTGCCTGTAATCTTTAAGCTTACTGTTGTGTTTTTGACTTTGAAGCTAGTGAAAAGGACTTTTTGTGTATTGTGTGAATACTGTAAATCTGATGTTAACAGAATGGAATTTTCTTTCAACTGTGTGTAGGGATGCAGTGCTGCCCAGAATTAGATATCTTTAAAGAGTTTAAAATGCAATAAACACTACATAATATTCGCCTTGTTACTTTCAATGCAATTCAAGTCTTTAAGAGGTATGTGCTTAATATTTCCTACTGTGTAGGAGACTTTGCAGTCAGCCATAGCACAGAACAGTGGAATGGCTGGTAACAGGCTTGTGATGCAGATGTAAATGCAGAGACAGATGCCACCAAATGATGACAGTGTTGATGGCAGGAATGTATGCTGGAAACTGTTTGTGGGAAATGAAGCAGCTAAACAATAGGCAATACAATACTGTATTGAAAGGAAAACTTGGAAGTTTTTTCCCCACTCTTGACATAGCTTTCTTACAGAAGGTCTTTAGTTGTATTTCTGAAATAAGGAACTAACAGTGGAGAGGACAGCTGATAAATGAGCTTCTTGCAACATAATTTGTTACTGTAGTTGCATTATGTATGCTAGGAACTCTTAAACATTTAATGTTGATATTAAACCATTAATGCTACATCATTGTTTCTAAAGCCAGTCACGTTCAATGGTGATACTTTTGTAGAGTTAAGATGACAGCTAACAACTGGGCCAGTGTATAGGAATGGTAAACAGAATGCTCCTAATGCTGTCTAATCGTCTGCTCTCCCAAAATTTTGCATTATAGGACTACTACATGAAGAGTCTGCGAAGACAGTGGAAGACAGCTTAAACTGAAGATCTGCTTTAAAATGAGGTGAAAGAAAGCTGTAGTGGCGTAGAAAAATATAAAGTTGAGTTAGAATTTTTTTTATAAAATTTAATTCAGGACTGGTGTTTCCTTCCAGAGTTCAGAAAGATGTGTTGATAATAGCACATATGCTACTGAGAATATAAGTCCTGTATCCTTTTTTTTCTTTAAGACTTTTTAAGATAAGAAACCAACATAACCTGAACACATGGCTTGCTCAGTGTTTAATTGCAAGTTTTCATTCTTGGACTTTAAAACACAGGAATAAATGTTTAGTATTTGTGTGAATCGAACTAAAATGAATCCCATTTTTACAACTAAGCTATTCCTAGCTTCTTGATATACAAGAAATGGAAATAAAGTATCTTTGAATTTCTGTTACAAATTTGATTGTCTCTGTCATTGAACATTCAACATTAAATAAGTTTCTTTCCTAATAAATTACTCATGTCTTCAAGCTTAGTTCATTAATTTCGATGCTTAGTTATTCTGCGCTGTTTGTGGGTTTGGGTTTTTTCGGTGCCATCAGGATTTAATTTCAAGCTTACTTTTTCAGCTGTTAGATGCTCTTGGGTTCAGCATCTGCCCAAAAAGTGCCTTTTGCTGCATTTGGTTAAGGACTTACAGAAATCTTCCAACACAAATGTAGGTATTAAGTTTTTTTAAAACATTTCAACTTTGACAGCATGTTTAGAGAGGTGCCAGTGCTGAGACTGGCATTCAGACTGCCTCATATTTGCATTGCAGTATTGGTTGGGGATGTATTGGTTTGGGATATTGGTTAACAGCCCTGTGCAGTTGGTCAGAACGGACACACAGGCAGGGAGATGTGCCTCACGCTTCCCTGTGAAGCTGCAGCGCAAGCAGGAGTGGTTCTTGTTGGAAAAGAACTGCAGTGTGTACTAGTCAGTGCTGTGCTGTAAGGCAATGAATTTACATTCTTCAAAAGAGCATTATCTTTCCCATTAGTAGTCAGGCCTTGACTGTACATGTAAACAAAGTCAGCCATGGACAGAACACCATTGTAACTTGTGCTGATTTGTGTGGCCTGTGTGTGGAAGTGCACTCAGGAGGAATCTGCACCTTGGTCCCTCTGGTTGGTAGTGCTGGGTGGTGACACTACATGCAGACAGCCATGTTCCTTTTTTGACTTTTATTGTTCTAAAGCAGACAATTGCAGGGGCACAGGGGATGGTGAGTGGGTGTGGTGGTGTTTTTGGGAAAAAATAAAGTGGGAGCAAGCGAAATTATAGCCAAGTTCTAATTGCAGACATTGGAAGAACACCTCTTCCTTTTGAAACTTGTGAGACAGGACTCAGCCTCTGCCTGGATATGTTACTTCTTTCAGCAGTGAAAATGTTTGTCTTGCACCTTCCACTGCACGTATTTATTACAGGATTTGCATTTCCCCTTACTTTACAAAAGTAAAAATGATAACATGAGGTACCTTGTAGTAGATTAGCCTGGGATTCAGATTCTGACATGTCTCACAGGGGAGTCTTTAATGCTTTGAAGCTGAAGGAAAATTCTGTTCTGCAGAGCATAAGAAACACGGTGCCTTTCTAGTAACTGCCTCCACATCTGACTGTACGAACATCTCCACAGAGATTCATCTGTGTGAGAGAAGTATCTTCAGAGCTTGAGTATAAACACCATCCCAGATTTTCTAGGAATGCTAGGCAAAAGGCAAGCAGCTGATTTCAGTAAGCATCTCTTAGATGCTTTCTCCATACTGGTTTTGACAGCCTGGCAGTCTTTTATCGGGTGTTAAAAATGTACTGGCCTATTACAATTTTTTCAGAGTTGCATTAAAATTTTTTTAAAGAGTCTTGTCCGCTCTAGAGTCATCCCCCTCACATCCTCCTACTCCCCACCCTGAAAAAGGAAGACATCGAGGTATTTGAAACAACTGTTACTTTAATATAAGTGAAGAGTAGCAATGTCAGTTCAGTACAAGTTCGTAGTGCAAACAGAAGTCGTCCTTGGAAGAACGGTAAGTTTCGTAAACTTAATCTCCGTTGTCGTTCCAACAGTTTATTCAAAGAAAAAGCCCAACAAAAACCAGTTAATGTAACTAGTGTGCCTTAGAGTTTATCAAACTGCATAAAACATACAAAAATATTTCTCTGAATGCATAGATTTACCATTACTACAGTCAGATTATGAGTAGAGTTTAAGTCTTAACACATTAACAGTTATTCTTCTTGGGAACTAGAGCAAATAAAGCTTTTTAAACCAGCTGCCCTATAGCAGAATGTTCAGTAATTAGTGGAGACAGTCCTTATGCTGACTTCCTAAATTTATTCCCTAAATAATTTATTTCCTCAATAAAGGAACTGGAAAGAAATTAGACATTAATTTTGAGCCATTTAACCACTACTGTTTTTCAGACAGTTATTGCACATAATCTGAGCTAGCCTCCAAGCTATGGTGGAAAGGTAAATACACAATTGTTAAAATAAAACCTTCTTTCTTGTCCTACAAGAAAAACAAAGCAGGAACCTTAGTTAAGAAGTTTTACTTCATACTGTGTCACAGTCTTGAGCTCCCCAGGAGTTGAATCTGGCATTAAAGTAGCTCAGATCCTGGCTGGAGAAAAACCAGGATTGAGAATGGGAAGTTAGCTGGGTAGAGGTGATGTGTATGGAACATGGGGGAAAGGATGATAATTATTTTGACATCAGTAAGCAAGAATTTTAAGCCAAAGTAACTTGATGAAATCCTGAGCCCAGAGTGAAGCACCTCTGCTGGCTGAAGAGGTTTCTGTGTTCTTTTGGCATGCAGCAGCTTGAGGGAGTCTTCTAAGGTAAAGCAGGACAGAGGGAGGGTGGCAGCCATGCTGCTTCTACCAGAACATGGTGCTGTACTATTTCTAGTTTGACTGTCAACATTGCAGTCCAGATCATCAACAAGCACAGCACCAGCTGTGCAGAAATTCTGCTCTTGTGCAGCTTCATAAAGCAGAGATGGAAGGAAGATCAATACAATTTGGGGTGGGGGGAAGGAAGGGAAGAAAAAGCAGGTCATGCAGAAAAAGGAAGTCCCTCACCCCTCCACCCAGTTAAGGTTTTTGGTGCAAAGGTCATCGTCATATTTTTTGATAAAAAAGAAAACAGCCTCCAAAAGTGTAGCTTTGCCATGTTATCAGGAAAAGCTTTAGGCTGTTTATACTCCAGCAATGCTGTGACTTAAATACTTTAACCCACGGGTGGATTTTTTCATTACTGACTTGCTTAATTTAATGCAAGTTAAACAGTCTGTCGCTTAACCAGAGTTGAGGTTTTTTTTTACTCCCCACAACAAAGAGGAAAACAAAATAGTTGAAAGCACCTGGAGGCATTCAGCCCTTTTCAGTACTCACCTGGCTAAAACAATGCTATGTAACAGGGACAGTAGACTGTGCATGATGTAAAGTTACAAGTTAGTTACTTGCTCGTGGTGTGTTTCCTATCTAGTGGCTCATAGAAGCATGCTGTGTTCCTTGCAGCTGTGATCTCTCATGAGTACACTGCTGTGCTTATAAACCACCACCCCCCGTGGAACTGGTATAAGAGGGAGGGCCACAAAGAGCTTTCCTGTCTTCACAATACTGACACCTGGTGTGAGTAATGCACAGGCTCACATGGGTCAGGAAGTAAATAAAACCATGGACGCAGATTGGGGATCCCCTCCCCATCTCCTCAAACAAGGGCTTTCTCTTGAAAGGGCACTTCAACTCGACGGGGACTTAATTAAGGAACATCTAAGAGAGACTTTTGCATTTTTTGGTGGAGGTACAATATTCTCACAGGGGAAATAAATATTTAAATATGGACATGCTTATTCCACTTATTTTCAGCCCAGTAAAAGGGTTTTTCCTGCCACTTTTGAGCATTAAGTATCCCTAGACAACCCATCTTGGTAAGCGTTTGTGAGGGGCAAGAGATTAAGGACTTGAACATTTACATTTTTAGAGAGCAACTATTCATTGTGCGTCTCTTTTGTTTAATTTAATGAGGAAGTTTAAAATACATATATACACAGACACACAATTTCCTGAACCTTCCCATGAGTCTTACTTGTTCAGAGTGGGTGTACTTAACATAATTTTCATATCAGTACTTAGGTCTTTCATGGCCCCTGCTGCCAAATACAACCAGTAAACTTCCCTGAAATACATTGGAAGTCTGTGATTTTACTAGACAAATGAGGTATCCCTTGGCTGAATACAGTATCAAGTAAAAAAATAAAAGCAAACGGGATATTAAATATAAAATATAAACTATTCGTTAAAATAGTAACCCTAACAATAACTTAAGGTTTTACACACACGTAACTCACTGCCTTCCAAAGGCAGCACACGTCACTGCCGGCTGTTCACGCTGCAGATGCAGCTCCCAGGGTCAGTAGGTCAGCTTGGATGCTCTGCTGTTGTAGCACGGCCGCTCCATCAGCGCGGCTGCAGCGTTCCGGAAGGGAGAACTGTCGCTTCTCACAAGGACCAGCTCCAGCTCTTGGAAGTCCTGGAGTCTGGCAACATCCTTGTCCTTGTAAGAAACAAGACAGAACAACACATTACTGCTAAACATAGTTGGTTGCTGTTATTTATAAACTAACTATAGGAAGTAAAAACTAAAATTCCAGGGACATCACACCCAATAATAGCAATAAATAATGAAAAAATAAATCCTACCAGCATATACTTATTATAGGTGTAGCAGGTTTGCTTGGTTGGTTTTTCTCCTTAAACTTTTTCTTCTCCTTGAATCTCACTGTGATATGCTGTATTTGTGCACGTCACTTAACCAAGAATTGTGACCACTTTCATTTGGAGACCTCCAGAATATATATTTTTGGAACAGAAGAGCAGGTTCATTTGTTAACAGCATATCTTTAAATTATTCATATGCCAATTTGTGGAGGTCTTTTCCCCTTACTGTTTGTTCTTTTTAGGCAAACAGATAGTGAAGCAGTACTTGGCAATTACGTTAAAAGCACCCTAATGCAGTGTTTCTGATACACCTTTATAAAGGCAAGCTGTAATAGTTCCATATGCTTTAGGAGCTGAAATACTCTGCCTATTCAGACAAGAGTATTTTTTAAAAAGTTATGGTGAAGTTTTAAGAGAAATCCAACATCCCTTTGAAGCTGTCAGTTTAAATCACATTTTATTTAACAAAGGCGACATTTTGCCAATCTTTTTACAAAAATACCTTCTCTGATGTCTGCAAAGCGCAAAGTCAAGTTAATCTCTTGTTTCTATTCTTACCTTTCTTACAAGTGTATTGGGTAGTTTTCTGATCTTCTCTACTTGCTCTGGATTAATGCCCAGCTCACAGCAGCTCACTCTGAGCAGATCTTGGTAAGTCAATTCTTGTCTGTCCAGTTCAATCTCAATGAAGTCACTGTCTCTCAGGTTCTGGACTCTGACCTTGAGCACAAGTTCTGACAGAGAAACACAAGGTTAACAACAAAAAAGACAACCAACCCAAACCTGACATTACAGTATTTACCATTATCTTCTGAATTCAGGTTTTCTAATACAATCCCTGTGATCTCACTGAGAAACACTGTGCAGTTAACAGACGCTTCCAGCAAAAATAAACAGAACTGGGTTAACACTGTTGAAACTGATCCATCCAGTCATGAAGTCGAGTTGTTACCAAACTACCAGATCTGCATTTGATGCAAATGCAGTGGAAAATTTAATTTTTCATGTTACATGGACTGATCTTTCCATTGTTTTGCAAAGTATTACCATGGTTAAAATACAGTGTAACAGACATTTTACTTAACTGAGCAGGATAAAGTTCAGGGCACTTTTGGCCACAGAATTCAACATCTCTGCCTCTATTCTACTGGAGTCTGAAGTGAAATGATTACTTAACTTCGCTGTTCACCCAGTAACTGTAATAGAAGAACGAGACACGGCACCTCTTTACCTTGCATGTTGTACGGGAATGTTCCAGTGAGGAAGAAGGGCTGGAAGGTGGGCACGGAGCCACTGGGGGAGGTGTCGGGCTGCAGAGGCACAGCCTGGCCAGACACTCCCGGGGAGCAGAGCCCCAGGCTGGGGGGCACGGCCGGGGGGCACACGGGGCCGTTGGGCACCTCTGGGGTGGCACACGCTGAGGCTGCAGTGATAGTGGGCACGGGGGGTGGCCTGGCCGCAGCATCCGGTGCTGGGAAAGCCTCGTCGCTGCTGCATGACGTGGGTGTGCAGATGCTTTCGGCCTGAGCTGCTGATGGACAAGGGCTGGCTTCACTCTGGGAAGCAGAAGAGATGGAAGCACTTTCATTCTGGGATTCTGCCAAGCTGCCTGGAATGCTTTCTTCGGTGTAAACGTAAGGGAATGGTGGGTTGGCCAAGTAGTTTGTAACAATGGGCAAATTTAAATCCTTCACTCCTTGAGATTCAGTTTCTTCCTCTACTGATGAAGTTCAAAAATGAGGGGTAAGGGATGGAGAGAGAAAACAAACCATCATGTTATTGCATAGATCCTTCTCATTTTGAATATAGTTAGTTTTCCTATCGTGTCTTGAAACCACATCACATTCCAAGGTTATCAAAGAATGACACTAATGTTCCACAAGCATGTAACACTTGGAGGCCAATAGCTGTAAAGTGAAAGAAAAACCTATAAACGTCCTCATTATGTTCTGTTTTTTAAAAACAAAGTGGGGGGAAAAAAAACAACCTTTGAAAGACACAGTTCTAGCAGAGTTACTCCAGCGCTTTCAAATTAATTGGATGATCAGTAGTCCTTTATTGAATCTCATTTTTAAATGCTTTTAATAGCACTGCTGTAAAGAGTTTATTATGACCCAGGCCAGCAAATTCAACCCAGTATTTCTTCAGGCAAGTGACTACTTGCTGTAATACCCAAACAAACTCTTCTCTCACATAAAAGCACTGCAGTAAGTGACATTCCTGCCTGACTGAGGATTACAGAACATAAATAGTGATGTCAAAGCAGTTCAGAAAGATCTGCTCAGTGATACCACACTCCCACAATAAAAACTAGGAAAGAAGGTAAGTGATACGTGTTTATTCCCCAGGAAACACAAGAAAGATTAACAGACAGAAAAATAAGACAACTATGAACAGAGTTCATCCACATGTGCTTAACAGTTTAGATGTTAAAAACAGGTGAGTCCTTTGCCACAAACTACGCCCAAGAGATGAGCACCTTGCCCAAAAGAAAACAAAAGTATCGTGTAAGAACATGCCATTCCTTCAGGGGTGGCTGTTGGAACCTGAGTGATGATTTAGCTGCAACCTTGTGAAGGATAACCCTGCCCTGTTGATGTAAGAGCAGATCATTGTAGAGAGCAATTTAAGTGCAATTAGCAGAAGACAGCACATTTCCAAAAGTAAAGCACTTAAGAATTTTAATCTGGAGCACAGTACCTGGATGTTGATGGCACTTGCTGTGTTCAGGAGTGTCACACACATCTAACTGGGTTTGCTGTGCATATGAAAAGTGTAAGATGGCAGAATTACGGGGCAAAAATTAACCATACTGGCAAGTCACACTATAACAAGGTGCTAAGAAGGCATAATTTCCTCAGTGGTAAGAGTTGTTTCGAGGGGATTTGTAATATTGATCATGGTCAGACCACAGCAAATTGTACAATTGTGAAAGCCCCCATTTGCAGCCTGCATGCCAGCTTTAGCTTAATGACAGCAGACAGCTCTTCCACTTCTTGGTGACAGCTCAGAACACAAGGCCTTCCTACGTGAAATCCCCACGTCTATTTGTCCAAATATAAATTCCAGTTATAAATCAGAGCTATCTAATGAGATACAATGGTCCTAGCCAAGGTTTTGCCAATTACTGCCTCAGATAAAAGCACTAAAAACGCTTTAGCGTTTAGACCAAGAATTCTAGATGACTTTGAAGATGAGAACGGTACCTCCCAACATCTTGCGGATGTCTGGTTTTGATGTTAGCTGTGCCGCCAGCTCTCCCTTAGCAGTGAGGATTTGCTTGTCTGCACCAGCCTCCAGCAGGCAGGACACCACCTGGGCATGGTTCCGCTTACAGGCCCAGTGCAGGCAGGTCCTGCGGGAAGGAAGGAGAGGGGTTGGGATTCATCGCCCCGGCTCCTCCCCACCAGCCCCGTCCTACTTCATAACTCACCCGAGTTATGTGTAAAGTGATAACTGGGAATAAAGTTCCCTTCATTGCGGCACTTTTTAAAGTTCTGAATGTGTAAGTTGTGCAGGGCAGGGCCCTCCTTTCCCTTGCAGAGTGACTCCCACTGCTGTCCCACACAAGCGACTGGACGAGGACCTTGAGCAAACACGCTGTGACAGGTGGAAGGAGGGCGACCTGTTTTTATCGTGATCCTCTTTAGCAATAAATCTCCGAGCCTCCCGAGATAAGCTTTTCCGGTTTTGTAAATGGGAAAACTAAGAAACAAAAGAGCTGCGTTCCCAAGCGGCTACCTCAGCCCCGCGCCTGATGATGGGCTGGGGGGAGCCCCGGGCCCAACCACCCCGAACACCGCCGCAGAGAAGAGCAGCGAGGGAAGAGCCGGGCTCCGCAGCTACCGCGGCCCGCCCCGCGTCACCCGCAGCGCCGGGACCCCGCGCGGCGTCGCCGCCCCTCACCAGCCGTTGATCTCGTTGCGGGAGTCGATGTCCACCCCCGCGCCCAGCAGCCG
>VXBT01004369.1:383683-410264 GCA_013400235.1 Oriolus oriolus
GCTGGGCCTGTTTGGTCTGGAGAAGACCGAGAGGGGATCTCATCAATGCATTTAAATATATCCAAGGAGTGCCAGAGGATGGTGTCAGACTCTTTTCACTGGTGCCCAGCGACAGGACGAGGGGCAATGACCATAAACTAAAACACAAAAAGTTCCACCTCAACTCTAGGAACAACTCCTTTACACTAAGGGTGATAAACCTCTGGAACAGCTGCCCAGGGAGGCTGTGGACTCTCCCTCTCTGGAGACATTCCAAACCCGCCTGGATGTGTTCCTGTGTCACCTGCTCCAGGTGACCGTGCCTTGGTGGGGGGGTTGGACTGCGTGATCTCCAGAGGTCCCTTCCAACCCCAGTGACTCTGTGACTCTGTGGGCCCCTCTGCCAGGCGCTGAGATGGGGTCCTGGACAGGGTGAATGTCCAAGACAGGAGTGTTTCCTGTGATGGGTTCATCCCACCCTCACCTGAGATCCCGAGCCCTGTGGGGGGACTTGAGGGGAGACAGCTCCTGGGAAGAGGGGAACAGCTGCAGGTAAAACCTGCCTGCCTGGCAAAGGCACATCATAGAATTATTTAGGTTGGAAAAGACCTCCAGTGTCTTCGAGTCCAGCCCTTCATCCATCACAGTGGCCTTGCCCTTTTCAGGGTATTTTTAAGCAGCAGCCTGGCTCCTGCCTTCAAGTTGCGAGGCTGCCATAGGCTGAGAAAGGACCACAAGGATAGGTTCAAATCCATGGGTTGGGAGTGAAACCCACCACGGGTTTCCCCAGACACTTCCAGCCCTGGCACCCCCAGTTCCCAGCCCTTCCCTCTCCAGTGTGTTGCTCACACTCTTAATTAAATCACTGCGGCATGTGTTGGGGAGCTCATTTAACTCCAGGCTTTCTGTTTTGGCATCAGTGTCTGCCACCAAGGAGAAATTTTCACTAAGCTGTTTTTTGATTTCATTGCCTCTCTTTTATGGCTTACTTTTCTTATTAGTGACATTGTTTTTAACCTACTGTTTAATTTAGGACTTGGGTTGCTGTAGCTGTGCTCTGCTGTTCCTTCTCTGGCGGTTGTGGCAATTAGGTAAAGACGATGCCTGCAGCATTACCCTCCAAACAGTTCCTAAATATCTCTCCATACAAATGAAGCTTCAAAGCACAAACACTCATCTTCCTTTTAATCAGTGGGGAGAGGCAGAGGCCCACAGGCCAGATGTTTCTCTAAGAGAGAAGCAGCCCTGCAAACCACCCTCATGAAGGCAGGAGGGACAAGCAAGCAGTGACATTTTTAACTACTATGGCAAAGGTTACACAGTGACTCAGTGGCAAGTTTTTCACACCAAATCACATGCTTTTGATCCCATGCAACAGATTGAACAAAACTTTTGCCCAGCTGCTACCAGAAGACTCAACAAACTGTACGAGAAACAACTGGATTTGGAGAATGGTTTGCAAACAAGGTTTACCTGGTGACAACTGCAAATTCAAACCTCAGAGACCTGGAAGACAAGCCTTCAACTGGACACTGCTGTGACCTGAATATTTTCATTTTAACTCATTTGCTTTTTCAGTAAAAGCATCTTAAATGATCACTCTTTAACCTACAATCTCTTTTTTCTATTTTCAGCGTCTGTGCCATAAAGCTGTAAAACAAAGACAAGGCACACACAAGTGGAGACCTAGTGACACGTTCCAGAAAGCAGGATGCTCTCTTGCACACTGTGAGAGCTTTAAATCCCAGTTTTTCACGTCTGTAAAAATCCAATATGATTAGTGGCAAAAGAGCTTTTCCCAATATCATGCAACACAACTCTCAGAGGGATGAGGAAAAGCTACTCAGGAGGCGAATGCAGGGGCAGGCCTAAAACCAGGAACACCAATTCCTCGTTCTCCAGTGCCACTGCCACTAGATGTCACAGTGGAACAGCAAGAGGAGCCCAGAGTGTGGCTTTGTGCTTCTTGCTGTAATTGTGAAATGCCTTTAAATTTGTCTCGGCACATCCATAGTGTCTCCATACAGCTTTGATCCTGCGGATTTCCAAGCTTCCTGTGGTGCAAGGGGACATTATGCAACATTTCCACACAAGCGTAGGGAAGGCCAGTGCAGGGAGCTGCTTTCTGGGGGGTTATGGGCTTTTTTTCTTTTCTTTTTTTTTTTTTTTTCCCCCCTCTACTTGAGCTCCTCTCCCAAAGCCACACAGGGCTTTTAAGGACTCGAAGCCAGCGGGTGATGCACTAAGATGCTCTCTCTCACGCTCTCTTGGGATGAGTATCCTACTCCGTTGCGCCTGTGCCAAGCCCTGTTAAATGGAGCTTGGGTTCACCATTGCTTAGTTACACAATGTACTTCTCCCTGGAGTCATGAGATCTCCTTCCACAAGGAAGGCTGTGTGGAAGAGGATTAGCAGCGAGTTCACTTGACTCAAACCTCCCCGCCGCCGCCGTGGCGCTCCTGCTCGTGCCCCACGCAGGGAGCCCCAGACCCCCTCGCACGCGTGTGTCCCCTCCCTGTTTATTGGCACTGATGTCACGCTCACCAGCTCCCAGCAGAGCCGAGAACTCGTCCTTTCCCTTCCCCTTTCCCAGATGGCAGCTGGGTTTGTGCCTGTACCTGTGCAGGGCACATATGCACACACCTCCCTGCCGAGAGCAGCAGGGCCTGCAGGATCTGGATGCCAGCTGAGCGCTGGCCATCACCTTTGGCAGCTGCTGGGAACTGCACATGGTGCTCATGGCTGGAGCAGCCACTTTGCTTCCCAAATTTGCTTCCCAAATGTTAAATGCCCTTGGCCTTCAGTGGGGACATGCTGAGCTCTGAGCCTGTGTGTGGAGCCCAGATCGGTGATGTTTTGTTTTCTTTGTTTGATTTACAGGGGCTCAGTGCTCTCTGTTCACCAGCCCTGAGCCCGCAGCATCACCTGGCAGAGCCAGCACCTCGCTGTCACAGCTTTGGGGTAACCACAGGGGAGGCTTGGGCCAGTCTTTGTCCCCACAGCAAGTATTCCAGATTTTATTGGTTAAGTGTTAATACGTCTTTATGCAAGCTTGTGACTGTGCCTGATCCTCTGGATTGGATCTTCTCCTTTTTTGGAGAAACCATGGTCTGTCTGTTTGCTATTTGCTCCTGGCTTTTTTAAGGCTTATGAAGTTTTTTATTCCCTTTGCATTTCAGGTTTCATTCCCCAAGTAACTCCATTCCTCCCCATTAAACCAACTTCTCAGCCACTGAAAGTTATGATTAAACATCTTTTTAAAGGCTTAATTCCCAGTTACACAGTGATACTGACAGCTGTACAATCATATTTGAAACACTCAGTCCCCACCCAATCCACCAAAATAATGTTTCTGGCAATTTAAACCAACACTGCAGTTGTGGACTTGTTAGAAATAAGATTTAGGGATAGTCAGAAATCTTCAGTATGATACTTAATGCACACACACAGACTTAAAGCTGTTATGGGATTAAGACTCAGGGAAATGGAAGGACTGGTGGAGAATAAAGATGGAATTAAAAGTCAAGCCCAATATTCACTTAGATTTAAACTAATCTGTGCTGCTCACTTTGGGCCTTTCAATGAGAGTTTGAAGGCAGAGGAGACAGTTTCAAAGGGGGAAGTCGAAGTCACATGGGAGAAGCAGTTTATGTTATACCAGTTTTTGTGCTGACCCCATGGAAGCCGCCTGTGAGAGTCTGTAGGTGAATTAAGTTAAATTCAAACCTCTGTGTTATCGAGTCTGGGCCTGTGTCACCCAAGACTCACTTCATGTCCTTGGGGGGAAACATGCAACACAGAGGCAGACTCATCTCCTCCCAGGGCAAGGGTCTAAAATAGCACAGCCAAATCATCCTCTGGAGATGCCCCTTGTGTTCTACCCACTGCCAAAGGATCCAAAGGGAACGAGCTTTGAACCAAAAAATTTCCGGCTGCCTACTGCCAGGCAAGATGAGCACCTGAGGCAGGGTGGATAGGGCTCTACTCAAGAATAGTTCCTCTATTTTTGATGAGATAAAAAAATCCTTCCAGTGAATTCCAGAATTGCAGGGAACTCACTCATCATCTTTCTTTTGACCATAAATGACAGCTTTTTCACTAAATCACCCAGCAGGAATTGCTCTGCTGATAGTGGTACAGAGGACTGGGATTCAGGACAGGTTTTAGCACCCTGGAGCATCCCTGAATTTCAGTGCAACCAGCTATCTTGTGGATTTTCAACCCTGCTGAGCATCCTGCAGGGGCTCAAGGGGAGCTGAGCATCTAAAAAGGGGCATTTTAGCAGGTGTGAGTACACACTCGTGCACACAGCTGCACATGCCTGCAGCACGGAGTGAAATTTGACAGGAAGGGTTTGGAAAATGGCACTGGTATTTGGGGGAATGGTGATCTGCAAGGGAAAGATCTGCTCAGGCAGCCAAATCCCTTTAGAAATCAGGCATGAAGTGTGGCTGATTTTTTTTCCAGTTGTTAATTTAACATTGTTTCTATTTGCAGAACAAATAAATAATTTATGAACAAACAAATCATAGATCTGGAACCTGAGGGGTGTGCTACATTAGCTCAGGGACTCGTGGTTAAGAAGTCCAATAGATTTTGATAACAACTGGAAATTGTTCGGTGGATTAGTGTCTAAAGCCAGTTTGGCTTCGAGTACTGACAAGCCTGAGCTGCAGTGCCGTGGTTCCAAACTTCTCCCCCAGAGGATGGTTGTTGCTCATGTTGGGGTGGTGGCAGGATCCCCAGGTGTCAGCCCAGGCCCCTCGGAGCTCAGAGACATCCTAACCCAGAAAACTGTGCAGACAAGGGACTGCCTTTGCTTTTTCTGCAGACTTTTGGCTGCATTCCTCTCTGCCCATGTCTGTAGTCCCTCCCTTTGCTCTACTAATCCATGAAACACCTTCATCCTGGGGATAAGGGGCAAATATAACCAGATGCCTGCATCCTGCATAGCAGCATGTCCTGTCTAGGCATTTTGAGTTAAAAGGCTTCTGTGGATCTTGTCCCAGTTCATCTCCTGCAGGAGCTGACTCCTGTGGAAAGTTTGCAAGATGACAGAGATGGTTCACTTGCGTGCCTGAGAAAAAAATTGTTTCATTAAGACAAGATCTACATTTATTTCTCCAGAGCTCTTTTCTTTAGAAGAGCCTGGCCTCACGCAGAAGGTCAGACCAAGGCGTTTGGATTCTCCTTGGGCTGTGTTTTGGCCATCATGGAGAAAGCCCCCAGTGCAAATCATAACTGGTTACCCTGAGGGGCTGTGCCCTGTGCATCCCTCGTGGGCCCAAGACACAGCTGGTCAGTTCGGAACTCTCCATTGACTTGGCCAGGCTTTCAACCAGGCACTGTACAATTCATCAGAGTAATTAGCAAAGCTGTAACTAAAGAGGTCTCCATGGAGATTGACAGCATCACCTCCCAGCTGGTACATTCTCTGCCTCCTATTCTAAATTTGTTCTCACTGTTTCCCTGGCTCTAGTCCATAAGGTTAGTGAAATCTTCCAACATTTGTGACACATTACAGCAGTGGAAAGAAGGACAAAGGTGGCTGGGAGGGGACTGAGAAAGAAAGAACCTGGTTGGTGCCTCAAGGAAAGCAGCAGAAACTGTTGAGACATATATAGCCAGAGTTTTGAGAATGGGATTAGGCAGAACAGCACCTCTGCCTGCCTGTCACTTGCAAATTCTTGCTAATACTTTAGGAGCTTATTGGAGGTCAGCACCAAACACCCAAACAGACTAATCTGTATTATAGACACATAATCAAAGTCACAAGGTTTTACATAATATATATTGGTGACACAAGAAGTGTTTGTTCGAATAATTTTGTCATCAAGATTAGTGGCCATGAAAGCCTCTACTGTGCACTAACCTGGTTTTTTGTGGCCATGGGTACACCAGAATCCTCAGACAAATCAAAAAGGAGCTGAGAAAGTACAGATATATGTCCTGAAACAGTTACAGTATTAGGTTTCTGGCCATGGCAAAGTTTAAAAAAAAGAAAATGTGTGTGTGTGTGCACACGTGTGTGTGAATTAGAAAGGGCTGTGCTTAAACTGCAGCTTAAGAGACGTGAACAAATGGCTGGAGATACAATTTTTGCGTTCGCCATTTTTTCCCAACAGTTTTGCCATTGCAGCAAATCCCACCTCACACTCACACACGGCTCTGTGGGAATGGCAAGAAGTTGGGATTTCAAAGATAAACTGATGTCCCACTTGTGAGCTTTACAGTCCCCTTCAGGGAGGTGGAAGCTGTAGTGCAGCGAGAAGGTGGTCGGGGCTCACGAAGTCAGTGGCAAAGATGGGAATGGTTCCTGTGGAGATAACAACTCCAAACTGACAAGTCTGATTGACCTCAAAAGGAAATTAGTGAATGGAAATATTTGCAAATGTGTAGAAAAGTCTGATTTTCCACTCCCATTGAGCTTTTTAAGTGTGGTGTTACAGAAACACAAAAGAAAATGTGTAAAATTATGAAAGAAAAAGCACCCCCTGCCGCCCCCTGGAAAAAAAAAAAAAGGAGAAAAAATTCAAGACCATTTTCTCTGTGCTGGGAAGATACAAAGCCACAGCTCATGCCACAATGTAAAGATTTTCCAGGCATTTTGACCAGCGTGTTCTCCTGGCTGATGCACAGGAAAGCCAAAGGTCTTGTGAGAGAACCCCACATTCCGCTGGCGCACTGCAGGAGTTCACCCCACCGAACTGAAGCGCCTCCGTGGGAATCCCATCGCCCTGACCTCCCCCACAGTCAATGAGGAGAGAGCAAGAGCGATGCCAGCCAGACATCTGCAGAAGTGGAGTCAGGGCTTGGGAGGGCTGAATCGCCCTCTAGATTTGCTGCAGTTCACATGCTGCTACCATGTGAACCCGGAGCTAAAAGCACTCCGGCGGCTTTTCCAGGACTCCTGAAAGCTCCTTTGTGGAAGCAGAGCTGACTGAACTGCCGTTCAGGTCAAGAAAAATCAAGCGCTGGGTGGGATTTCCAAGAGTACTTGGCCGTAACCTCACCCCGCTCCCCTTTGAAGTCAGCAGAATATTTACATCGACTTCAACTGGAGAAAAATCAGGCCATTACAGAGCGTTTGAAACACTCACCGCTAATGATGCTCCGGTTCCTTTGTACCCCGCAGCTCAAAGACCGTCTGCTGTGTCTGTCATTAAACACAATCCCAGCAATTGGTGAGCCAGAGCGCTGAGCCCAACGTGCTTGCCCTAAAGGCACAGGGAAATTGTAACGATTAAACCACGTGAATCTCTTAAATGTTACTACCTACGATCGCTGTGCCAGCCACCATCGTGTCAGGCAGGACCTGTTATCTCCAAAACTGCCATGGAAAGAAAGTGCTGCGTCTCATCAGACCCTGCTATGCTGTGGGCTGCAGGTGGACTCTGCAAAAAATAAAAGATCAAAATAAGAATGTGTGTTGAATTAGCTGGAATCAGAAAGAGCAGCAGTGCAAAAAAGCTGTTAAATGCAGACAAACATCTCATTGCCCGGGCAGGAAGGACGGGCTAGCTGCTCAAAGGGTCGGTAGAAGTGGGTCATCACTGGTTTGCAGACATCACTCGCACCTCCAGCCTGTGTTCAGACGTGCTGCTGGGTGAATGCCGGGAGAGGAGCACCGTGACAGACCAGATCTGCACTTCAGCTCCTTTGGGCGCTTCCTAAGGGAAGCCATGAGCTGCCCCCAAGAGCTGCTCTAACTCCTTCTGTTGGCCATTGCCTGGGTCCAACCAGTGCAGACTGTGTGATGCCTTGCATCTGGTGGCACACGGGGCAAACGAAAACAAAATAGTTCACCTCTTGGAAAGACTCTTACTGTGCCCAACTTAGAAGGCAAGGAGTGCTCCTGGCAGAGGTCACCCCCTGGGCACTGGCAGAGGATGTGCTGTGTGACAGCCAGGACTGCGAACGGCCAGCAACGCCAAACCAGGGCAATAACTCTTCGCTCAAAAAGGAGTTTTGTCCTAATTTAGATTTAAATTCCAAGAAGACAGAATTGATGCTAAAAGGATTTAATGGTATCTGCAGAAATGGAAATAGTTCCATTTTGTGAAAATTAGCTTGTTTATAGTGAAGTTTTGGATACCAAACCCTCGGAGGAGCTCTGGCACTTCCAGGTTGTCTGGAGAAGCCAACACTCATTGCCTGATGAAAAGCTCAGTTGCTGGGAGCTGCTCTGCATCTCCTGGAGAGGCTCCCAGCCACAATGAGGGTTCCAAACTTCCACAGATTCAGTGGCTTGGTAAAGTCTCACAATGGAGCACAAAGTCATGCAAATCTGCAGCAGTTTAATCTCACCTCACAAACTTTCCTCCACTGAAAGGTTCATAATCTTTCTAAAAAAAGATCAGCCCCAAGTGACAGAGAAATGGTTCCTTCCTGTTGAAGTCACAGGGAATTAAGGCTTGGGGTTAAATTAAATTAGTACAGCAGGTTAAAACCTTACTGTTTATATAAACTGAATCACATCACAAACAAAAGCAATGTGACTTTTCTATAGTGAACCTGCTTTTTGAGAAGGAAATGGTGCCCATGGGGTTGGAAGCAGGGTCTTGGGACTCCAACCTTTTGTGGCTGCTGCTGTGTGATATTCAGCAAGTGATTTCCTCCCAGCTTTAAATTCCTAAAAGTATATAAGGAAGGTTAAATTGGGGTCATTTGCAGACTGAAGTGAATCTGTGCAATGGGTTCAGTAATATTCATTAGTTCTACACGGGGAACTAAATTACATTCCTGGAGAAACTCCACCGGCTCTGGTGAAAGATGTGCTGAGCACTCAGCCTGAGCATGTGCCAGGCCTGCACCTCACTTTTATTCTGAGCTTTGGTTCAGACCGAGCTGGAACCAAGCAGGACAACTGAAAGTCATAAAGAACAACAATAAATATACCAGTTCAATCCTGAGGACTTTATGCTATGGCTCACACAGCCACAGCAGTGCTGGAAGCCATGGGAACATCTCCATTTGCACACCACGGGTTTGGTGCCCGCTCCCTAAAGTGCTGTTATTCAAGCTTGTCATAAAACTAACTGTGAATTCCTAAAACCTGCAACAAAACAAGGTGCTCAAGCCTCTGTGCTGCAGCCGTGTGTCCATGGTGGCTGTGTCTGTCACAGCAGGTGACAGGACCTGGCCCAGCCTGTACACCAGGTAGCTGAGAGGGTCTAACACAGAAAGTGCCGGCCCTGCACTGATGCCACTGTGGCTGTGATTTCTGTTTCTTGGCATTCAAGGTTGCATTCTAGGCCTCAGATTTCCCTAACTCAAAGCTTAATTGATGGAGCAGGTCTTGCTCAGCATTGACAGTGACAGAGAACAGAGCTGGAAGGAACTTTAGGAAGTGATTTAGATCCTCCTGCTCTAAGGCAAAGTGAACCCATTCCCAACATTTCATCTTTGCAATCTTGACAGTCCAAAGATACCAACATGGCCTCTCCAAATTATCTATGGGGTATGTTAGGCTTTGTCTGTGAAACAGAGACAGAAAGAGATGGGCTGGTGAAAGACAAGCTTTTGAGCTCAGCTTTTCCCCATATCTCACTGATAACGGGTTGATTATCTTCCTTTGTACCCTTGGTGCCTCTTGCTGTGCTGTTTCAGACAGAATAAACCAAACAATAATGAACCATCATCAAACTGGCAATTGCTTCCTGCCCAGCTTACGTTAGCAGAGAAAGAGAAAGCAAATGATGATTAGTCGTATGTCTGCACTCAAAGATAAAACCCGTGAGCAGAAGCCATCTGCCGAGGCATAAAATAATAATTCTGGCACTAGCCCTGTCTGAGTGCAGTGCCATCAGCTCTCCCCGAAACACAATGCAACACAGACCTAATGCTGAGTTCTAGCAGGTGGCCCATAACTCTGTAATAAACTCCCTGACATTATTGATTTTCCTCCCCAAACTGAGCCCTTTTGTCTAACCACATTAACTCCTGCTTACCGAGCAGCTGCACGTGAGGCAGCGTGCACATCAACAGCAGCTCCTTTCGGTGAGCAATGCCATGCCAAATGTGCCCCCTGAGCCTTCCCTGCACTCTGGGATCTGCTCAGATATGTTATTTCAGAAGTCAAAACCAGCACTTGTTAGTTCTGGGTGCTTACAGGGAGATTTCAGTCTTAACTTGGGGAAAACTGAAAGATGCCTCTGCTGCTGATTATGCATATGAGGAGAGCCAAAATAGGACCCAGGCAGGCTGTTCCCATTGTACACCTTCAGCCCAAACCTGCGTGGCCTGTGTGTGTGTGCTCCCAAAGCATGTGGCCAGCACAGCAGCCTTTGCCTGCGCTTTGATGTTCAGAGGTGCATCTCCTGCTGCCAAAAATCCTCCTCGCTCAGCCAGCTGCCCAGCCAGCAGGAGATTTGTGGTCTTCTGAGGGCTGTGGAAAGGCATCCGAGCTGGGATCCCTGGCCACCTCCTGAGCAGGTCCTGCCGAGGTCCAGGATATCACTCAAAGGGGAAAAGTTTGACTCTTTGCAGTCAAAAGCAAGATAAAGGTGAGGTCCCAAAGGATTATCTGTATTTCTCTGTGAGCATGGAAGCAATGTTCCTGCTTGAGACAAGTTGGCAGCTGTGCTCCAAAAGCGATCTGGCAGTGACGTTCCCTCTCAGATGTCTGGCTATCAGCTTTAAGTACAATAAGCTTTACATACAGCCTGGAACGTTGTTATTGTCTGAATGAAACACGTTTTTTTAGAGTACTTTTCTGTTCAGGCATCATATTTTCAGCTGTGCATGGAGAAGGAGCCACCTACAGAGGGTGCATGATGATGGTGGGGCTGAAGAAGAGCATGTCCTTGGAGTTGCCTGCGTGAGGGTCCCTGTGGGCAGGGCAGGTTTGGGTGTCCAGTTGGGAAGAAGGGGCTGATCGCTGCTGTGGGCAGTGCAGGGAGTTGGCACCAGGCCCTGCTGTCACCAGCTGTCCTGGGAGAGGAGGAGGAGAGTGGCCTCAAGGACCAGACAGAGTCTTTGCTTTACGCTGCTCTCAGAGGCAGAGCATCCAACATTCACCCAGCACTGACCTGCAGCAGGTGCTGGGGGCACCCATGGCACCCCATGGCAGCCGGGAGCCCTCGGTAGGGTCTCGATGCCTCAGGCAGCAGAGTGCCACCGGCAGCGATGAGTCACAGCCTGTCTGGAGAGGGGGTGGCTCGTGTTTGTGTTGGCAAACCCGACTGCCAGTGGCGGCGGGCCCAGGGAGCACGAGAGGCTGGGGCTGGAAGGGCCCCTGTGCCGAGGAGGAGATCAACGGGAGCTGGAGTTTTAACATCGCGGGGTGACGGTTCCTGCCAAGAGCCTTCCACAATAAAACCAGCAAATCAATCCACCCTCCACTGAGTAACTCCAGATGAGGACTGCTGGCCTAGTAAATATGATCAATAGTTTGCTGCTCCTTTAACAGTGGCTTAAGCAAAAATACAAAAATGAAATTATACTTTTCTGCACACCAGAGAGTCCCGTTTCACACCGCACACTGGGTCAACACTTGGCACAGAAGAGGAGGGCAGGAAAAAGGGCAAAGAAATTATAATTTACAAACAACAACAGTTAAGCCAGTTCTAGATTAACAACCCTAACCAGGACCTTGGGCATCCTAGGAGGCCTTTTCAGGACTAGAGCTGGTCACAAACCGATGTCCCCACTGCTGGGAGCAGACCCAGGATGTTGCTTTGTGCCATCCGGGCTCAGGTTTGTCCATCTGAGATCCAGAGAAGTTTGTCCCAGTTCCCCATCCAGCAGACTCATTCCAGCATCTTCATCAGAAAGGGAGATTTTGGGGTAGTAATAGGGTTGCTTCTAAGGCTTGATCTCCTTTGAGAAGACCTTTATCACATCAGTATCTGAGATAAGGGAAGCCATAAAATCAGCTTTCATAGCGGATTTGTTCATAGCAATGGAGAATGGGGATTACTTTATTGTTTGTATTAACAGCAGCAGCAACAGTGCTTTATACACAAGGAGGAACAGAAAAACTGGGCCCAGGGACCTTGACAGAAACCCCATTTCACAACTGGCATTAACTGATGGTGTTCTGGAGTGTCCAGTCAGATCCACTGAGGCCAGTGGAGTTAAATTAACTTAAACCAGGCAAGAAAACAGCCCTCAATGAAACCCAGGGGATGGTGAGTGCATTAGTCAGATCTTGGCTGTCCGTGCTGGGATAATCAGGGTCCCTGCTGTCCTCGAGCCAACCCGGGGCAGCCTGTGTCGTGGTTTCCTCCCTGGATGTGCTCCTCAGGCTGGGTAACAGCATCTCTGGCATGTCCTGGCAGGGATGGGGCAGCTGTCGAGGGTTGTTTGGAACCCTCGCTACCTTCCTTGCCCTCTGGAGCTGCCTGCCCACGTTCACATGGAGATTTATGGCAATGTTTTCCTCTCTCCTGGCTGAGCTCAAGTGGCCAAGGGACTGATCCAGGAACATGATACCTCAGAGCTGAAAGCAGAAAGCTGCAAGGGGACTTACCTGTCCCTGGGGAATATCCCTGTGGATGGAGGAGGACATAGCAAAGCAGAAGGCTGCTCCGTCTGTCTGATGCAAACCAGCGTCTGATTTTTCAGAGCCCCACTCTGCTCCCCCGCAGCTGAAATGTGCCTCTGGGCAAGGGATCCCTGGGCAGAGACAGTTAAAAATAAGATAGTGCTGTTTTTTCCTGTTCGGAACAGAGTTCCACCTACAGTGGCCCACATTAGTGTGTCTCTCACTCACCAAAGCTAGCGAGGATGTGGCTGTCTGGCACCAGGAGAGGAGATGGAGGCTGCAAGATCCACCTCTGGCCCAGCAGGTAAGGGGGTAAAACGGCCATAAAAGATTAAAGCTGGCAGGGAAGACTCACATCCACGGCTATTCTGTGGCAATGCCATGGATTGAGGGAAAACTCCCTGCATGTGCAGCGGCTGTTGAGGTCATCAAGGCAGCTTCCCCAGCACCCAGGATACCTGCACCCCTCAAGACCCGCATACAGCTGGTTTCAAAGCTTATCTGCAGTCAGTTTTACAATAGAAAGTGTCTTTGTTTAGTCAACAGAACCACTAATACATGCAATTTTGTTGTTAATAGAGCTGTAAGAATTTTAAGTGCTTCTCGGGAATGTGTCATTTTTGGTTGGCTTTTTTAGGCATCACAGGGTGCTGCGTTTGTCTTTGTAAACAAGTACTGAATAAAACATTTAGCACACAGCCGCACTTTGTACAAGTGTCATGCAGGTTTCTAAAGTTTCAGAGTGAATAAATCAACTGCAAACTGCTGCCTGGCAGTTGCCTTTGCTCCTTATAAATAGCTAATTTGGACAACTTCGCTTTGCACATCCCATGAAATTCAAATACTGTGCATATGGTTAATGCAGGCACACAAATCAGAGCTGCAAGAGCCCCTTTTATAAGCCTGGGTTGCTACAGAAATGCCACAGCCCGGGGCAGGTTGGCTTCAGGCTGCCCTCCCTTTCTCCCGGAGGCGATCCCAGGAAACACCATCAGGTCACTGTGCTCTGCTGCCTGGCCCCAGGGGAGGAGCAGGAGCCCCATGGTGACCCAGTTCACTGCTGGTTGTACTGGTTGGCAGCCATCATTGCTCAGGGGAGAATTAGGTCCAAACTCAGCCATGAAAAACAACCATGGATCTGTAAACCCAGTGGAAAAAAGCAAGGGCTGACTCTGCCTGGCTTTGCAGCTCCCAGTGCTGGGCACGGGGTGGATGCACACCCTTCCCTCCTCCCCAGGCACAGCGCTGCTGGTCCAGCCCTGCAGAACCTCCACGTGGGATGCAAACTTACCTGATCCTCCCTGGAGGCTCTTAGCAACACACAGGGTCCACCCAAGCTAGCCCAGAACTCAGCCCAGAGGCCCTAATCCTGGAAGGTGCTGAGCAACTCGGAGTTCTGCCACTCATCTCTGGATTTTGGCATGTGTTCAGCACAAGCAGGATCAGCCCCTTGCTGTAATAATCAGGGAATGAGGAACTCGGCTTGACTGAGTTTCCCTCCCACCCCCCAATGCAAAAATGCTGTACATTCCTTTATGCAGGTTTCCATAGAGTTGAACTTCTACTATTTTTTTGTTGTTGCTGTTAAAGGGATCAGCAATGCACTGTACAATGGGATCTGGCTGTCAGGAAATGTGGAGGAATTCAGGGACACTTTTAACATCTTCCTGGTGGGACTGGAGGGCAGCATTAAACCCAGCATCATGGAAATCTCCCCACCAAAGAGAAGAAAAAAGCCCGGAGGAGCCCTGGGAGAACTTACGAAGACATTCTGCTTTGCTGGTCCTAAGTTTAAATAAGTTATTTCTTCCCTACTTCCTTTGTTAAAATACAATATTCTGGCTTTAATTGCTTCAATCCTATTATTTGTTCCTTTTAGCAAGTGATTGTGTAGCCCCTTGCCGTGGGGAAATCCCCTGACTGCGGGTCCGTGTTACTTAGACAAGTCCCCTTTCAGAAGTAAATGCCATTCTTAGCATAGGGAAGTACTTTAGGTCTAAAGGGGTTAAGAAGGCCTCCCTGCATTCAGAAACATGCAGGGGTCCCACCATGCCAGTTCCAGCCTTTTGAACTCTTTCCAGCTTTTTTTTCTTGCAACAAATCTGTCTGACTGCCACCAGGACATAGGAAGCGTGTGCCTGTCAAAGAAATCAAGTTTACTTTTTCTGACTTGTTAACAGAGGCAGGGTATAAATAGAGCTAACTCTGCTCGCACAAGTAGCGTTTCTCTTAAAATAAGGGGGTGACTTCCTAGGACCTTTAATCCAATGAGGTCCAGACCAAACTGCACTATCGAGAGAGGCAGCAGAGGAGCTTGCTGAAGTTTTTACTGAAGTCAGGTGCATCTGGGTTCCTCAAAAACTTAAGGCTTACCAAAAAAAAAAAAAAAAAAAAAAAAAAAAAAAAAAAAAAAAAAAAAAAAAAGCAACCCCAAGCAAACAAGAACTACTTCCAGCTCGGACACTGCCACTGCCCTGGAGAAGTTCGGAGATGTTGTTGGTGCTGTTCACTCGGTGGATGTGGATCTTGCTGGGGAAGAGCAGTGTCCTCTTGCTTCTGGAGGTCTCTCTGAAAGGGAGAGCGCTACCTCCAATCCGGTACTCCCACGCCGGGATATGCCCCAATGACATGAACCCCAACCTGTGGGTCGACGCACAGAGCACTTGCAAGAGGGAGTGTGATGCTGACCTGGTGAGTGATGCACATTTTTGTGTCTCTGCGTCATGGGCTCTGCTGGGGCTGTCGGGGGGCTTGGTGGGAGCCTTCTGTCCCAGCTGGAAGGGCGCTGGCACCAGGCAGGACCCGATGCCGACAGCGCATGTATGGAACTGACCCGTGACCTATATAACATAGAAAAGGTTTGATGAGTTATCAGTTAAGAGGGGAGGCGTGTGCCAGCTGTCACTTTTGCTGGTGTGGGTACAGCACTCGGTCTGTTCTATCCTTTTCCTTGTCTTCATGTCAAAAGAAACGTCTGAATTTGATACTCCAGAACTCAGCATGCCCTGGGGCCAATCTGTAGTATTTTAACAGTGTCATTGTGCTCTTTGTTGTTGGTGGCCACCATTAATGTTTTACATTCCTGGTAGGAATCCTGTATGAAATAGTTTTATTTAATATGTAAATCATCAGCTTTTGCTGCATTTGAAGCACAAAGCTTGCTCGGGGTGCAGAACAGGGCATGGCTAAAAGGACCAGGCAGATGTTCTGTGGGATGCTCCCAGCTCAAAATGTGTTTAGCTTACAACCCTAAAATTCATTTTTCAACCTGTCAGCACTGCCAGCTGAAGCTGGTATCTGAAAATACCTGTTTGTCCTGCCTCTTACATCATGTCCCATGACAAAGCTTCTTCAGCCCAAACCTGGCTGACAGGAACATTTACTGTGCTGAAAAAAAGTGTTTGGGTTTGTGCTCTGTAGCCAGGCTGTTTCTGCAACGCTAAAAAGGGGGAAAAAACAGACAAAAATTCTGGCCATAAGTAAACAAAGACATTTACTCAGATGGATCCCATGTGTTAGGAAATGAAGGTGCTCTTTTTACTTTTGCCATTCCCAAATAAGCCGCCTCTGTTCCAGCTACCAGGTGCAGCAGTGAACACTGAAACACTTTCAAAACCCCAGCAGCAGCAGCAGCAGCAGCAGCAGATGATGATGATGATGTTTTAATAATTTACTGGTCAAAACCTGAAAGCCAGAAGCCACTGGCTACAAATATTCCCTTTTGCCTTGTGGCAGCACAGAGTCCTGGGACCTTGGATGGAGTGAGTGTGCTGCAGGCAGCCAAGGACTCTGCCAAGCCACACTCCTTCACCCCAGCTGAAAACCTCCCCCATCCCGGTTTCTAGCTTTGCTTCTGAAACCTAGTAATGTGCAGCTGGAAATGGGGAAAGAGTTTTGGTATTAGGTCATCTTTTTCCCAATAAGGAAAGGATACTGGACTCAGGGGAAGCTCTTTAGCTTGGTAGCTTAAAAACCATTTTGTTCTCACTTATGGAGAAAGCTGATGGATTTTAGGGGGCTTGTAGGGGTTTAACATACGGTGGAAGTGTGCCCTGTTGGGCACATGGTAGCAGTGTTCCTGGTCCCTTGAAGTAATCCATAACCACCCAGCAGCCCTGATCACTTGTATCAAATACCTTTTCTGTACAGAAGATGAAAATTCTGCTAAAATTAACCACAATTTAGAGCTGACTGTAGCCGAGGCGGGGTGTAATAAATCACTAGAAGAGCGATGCTGCAATTGAAAATAGGACTAAAATAGGACAGAGAAGCCATAATGAGCTGTTTGGGGTTTGTTTTTCTAAATACCATAGAAAAATTATTTTTGGAGCAAAAATTACCTTACTTTTGAGATATTCTATTATTTCCTCTACAATGTGAACAATTACAAATCCTTGGCAGTTTCACCTCCAAGAGGAGGCTGTTAGTCTCAGGGAATTCAAATAATACTTTACATACTTCTGTGGAAAATAAGAAGGATTACTGCCTACAGCCATATGATAAGACTTTCCATCTGCTCTTGTTTCTCAGGGCTTGTCCTCAGGCATTTCAGAGAGTGTGGAAGGGGGGTGGTTGGTTCATAGTCAAGCAGTCCATGTGACTCTGGGATAAAGACTTAAGATGAGGTTTGTGTTTAGGAAACAGAATTACATTTTCCTTCCCAAGAGTCTTCTCCTGAAGCACTTCAGAACCCCCTGGGAGATGCTGAGGGGATGTTTCTACTCACTGACAGTGGGGACACTGAGTTTCAGACCATGGATATCTGTGGCAGAGCTGAGTTTCTGGGCTCTCTGCTTGCCGAGTATCCAAAAAGGCCTTTACTCTGTTCCCAGTAACGATCAGGTTATTTTCCTTCCCCACAGGAGTGCGAGACCTTTGAGAAGTGCTGCCCTAATGTCTGTGGAACCAAGAGCTGCGTGGCCGCTCGGTACATGGACGTCAAGGGGAAAAAGGGGCCTGTGGGGATGCCCAAAGAGGCAACCTGTGACCGCTTCATGTGCATCCAGCAAGGCTCAGAGTGCGACATCTGGGACGGGCAGCCCGTCTGCAAGTGCAAGGACAGGTGTGAGAAGGAGCCGAGCTTCACCTGCGCCTCCGACGGGCTCACCTACTACAACAAGTGCTACATGGATGCAGAGGCCTGCATCAAAGGCATTACACTGAACGTGGTCACCTGTAGGTACCATCTCACCTGGCCAAACACCAGCCCTATCCCTCCAGAAACAACAGCTCGCCCTACCACCGCCTACTCCGAGACAACGGTCGTTGATATCCTGCCGCCCGCATTGGTGAACAACCCCGTCCATCAGTCTGTCTACGTGGGAGAGACCGTCAGCTTCCTCTGCGACGTCACAGGGAGACCCAAGCCAGAAATCACATGGGAGAAGCAGGTCGATGGCAAGGACAAAGTCATCATGAAGCCAAACCACGTCAGAGGGAACGTCGTGGTCACCAACATCGCCCAGCTGGTCATCTACAACACGCAGCTGCAGGACGCGGGAATCTACACCTGCACCGCCCAGAACAGCGGCGGCCTCCTCCGGGCGGATTTCCCTTTGTCAGTCATCAGAGGAGAGCCCACATCCAAGGAGGCTGCCCAGAACAAAACACATTTTCCAACCGATGAGTGTCTGAAGCAGCCGGACAGCGAAGACTGCGGGGAAGAGCAGACCAGGTGGTACTATGACGCCAAGAAAAACAACTGCTTTACTTTCATCTATGGGAACTGCAACAGCAACCTCAACCACTTTGAGACCTACGAGAGCTGCATGCTAACGTGCATGAACGGCCCCATCAACATCTGCAACCTGCCAGCCCTCCAAGGCCATTGCAAGGCCTACGAGCCCAGGTGGGCCTACAATAGCTTGACAAAGCAGTGCCAGTCCTTCATCTATGGAGGGTGTGGAGGCAACGAGAACAACTTTGAGAGCCGGGAGGCCTGCGAGGAGATGTGCCCCTTCCCGAAGAACACTCACTGCAAGGCCTGCAAGCCCCGCCAAAAGCTGGTGACCAGCTTCTGCAAAAGCGACTTTGTCATCCTGGGCCGCATCACGGAGCTGACCGAAGACCAAGACTCAGGACACGCCCTGGTGACAGTGGAGGAGATTCTCAAGGATGAAAAAATGGGATTAAAATTCCTGGGGAAAGAACCACTAGAAATCACGCTTTTGAACATGGACTGGAGCTGCCCATGTCCCAACATGACCACAGTGGATGGCCAGCTCATCATCATGGGGGATGTCCACAACGGCATGGCCGTCCTACAACCGGACAGCTTTGTGGGCACCTCCAGCATCCGGCGCGTGCGCAAGCTCCGCGAAGTCATCCACAAGAAAACCTGTGAGCTTTTGAAAGAGTTCCTGGGACTGCATTAACCTCCCTCACACGTGTGAGCCGCCCCAATCCGTGTGTTAGTAGGGCTAACAAGTGCTAGGCTAGTGCCAAACTAAACACGCTGTTTGAAGATACACTGTAGGAATTATGCAGAACCCCTATTGTAATCCATTAATGATGCTTAGCAACAACGTAGTTTGGTCTTTGGCAGGCATGTAAACCAGCAGTAAAAGGCCATTAATCTTGCATTGAAATCAATTTGTCCATATAGGAGTGCCATTTAACTAGGTGACTCACTGCAGTAATTATACAATTTTTATGTAGCTTCCATCATAAATGATGGAATTCATAGCAATTGTTTGGCTAGTTGGTACACAGCTAAGAAATATATAATGTCAATTTAATCTGTCTCATTTTCAGTCTGGTTTGTTGTTTTAAGTCACACACTTGGCTCCTTATAGCAGCACTAATATTTCAAGAGAAAGGCCTGTAAATTATTGTCTATATTTACAGTTGTGCACATTTAACCAACCTATGCATTACGAGTTTGCTTCTTCTAATTGCAATTTTCCTTTTTTTTCCTTTTAAAAACCTCGTTTTTAAATGGCAACTACTACCTATCTTGCAATCCTTACTGTAGGAGAAACTCCCTTGATCCTATGCCCAGGACAACAGGTCCCTGTAAAAGCTCACGGCACAGTCTCACCCTGAAATGATTTTTCTGTCACCAGATCAAGGTCAGCAAACACCCTCATTCCCGATTTAAGTTTCAATCAATATATTGTCTATCACAAAAAGTCCAAGCCAGTAGGACAGCAGTGTGCTGCCAGCTGTCTTGCTTTTGAAAAGCCTTTACACCTGAGCATACACAGCGATTTATTACTTATTTTCAGTAGCAATCCTGCTTTCATAGATGAGAGAGCGAAGTAAAAGGAGTCAGAACAAAATTCAACCTAGGAAAGTGCAATACAGAGTCTGCAAACTGCATTAGGCAGACACAGAGCTCCTGAGTCTGAACTGCACAAACACAAGCAGACAAAGTGGACACTTTAAAGGCTTTTATCAGTGTCACCCTTTTAGAGCCTTTTTAGAGTCTTTCAAACCTCAGAATACACTTTCCACCAGGCCACTGTACATAGGTGTATGAATGAATTCTGTAAGACAGCCAGCACGGGCTGTGGGTGGAGCAGTACACATAGGATCAATCATTTTAACATTTGCGTGTCCAAAAAATGTAACATTTGCCTACACAAAATCCTTAAATAAAGAAAAAGCTGATCCTGGAAACAATCCTGCCTTGTTGAGGACTGTGATTGCAGGGAAGAGGGGCAAGCATGGCACAGTGAGCCTTGTCCCTGCTCCTCGTTCCGTGGGCTCAGCCAAGTGGCTGTGGCAGAGCTCAGAGCTTGCTGCCCTGCACAAAGGGCCAGTTCAGGGCTGGAGCAGTGTCAAGACACGTCTGGCTGAGAAGAAGGAAGGGAGGAAGGGAGGCAGGAGGGTGCAGGCAGTGCTGCCCCGTGGTGCCATCTCATGGGCTCGCCGTGGGGCGGCCGAGGCTGGCAGTGGGCACACGTGTGCTGCTGCGGGCCTGTGTTGGGGCTGGGTGTGGCAAGGGCTGGGGAAGGAGATTAAACAGGCACATGGTGGACATTTGCACCCCCCAAAGCCCATGCATGTTGGGTGTTTGGTTGTTGCAGGGAGGAAAACTCACAGCGAGGGAAACAACACTGGATGCGAGTCCAGCTCTGCTTTCCCTGGTTCCACACTCTGCACCAGCAGCCAAGCCATGGGCAGAGACCACTGCAGGATGGAGAGCTGGCTCCTCTCTCAGTGGTTTGGGCTTGGGTTATTTCTGAAATGGTCCTGCAACAGGAATGGATCTAAATCTCCAGTTATTTGGATAACTTCAGAAGAAGCTGAGTGGGAGGGAGAGAAAGGAGTCTGAACCAGGCTTTGCTGACCAAGAAAATACCTGCTGGGTGTTCTGTTGTACCTTTCCTAAGTGTATGTGAAAAAAACCTCCAATTAAAGGCCCATAATGTTTGTGTATGTTCTTGTGGAGACCATTTTCCACAGATGGCAGAGGCTGGCCCTGCTGCCTCGGAAGCAGCCGGCATCTCCACCGGATCATCCCTGGCTGTGGCAGCCACCACTGTCCCACGGCTCATCTGCCGTTTTTTGAGCAAGCTGTAGGAAGTGGCATGTTCTTGCCATACTGCCACAAAGGTTTTGGAGGATGAAGGTTTAATAAAGACAGGATTTGTATGGCTCCTTTTTTCCTGAAGTTAAGGGATTTTGCAAGTGCAGGAGTGTTGAAGTGACTCGGGAGTGGTGGAATGACTCGAGAGACATGGAGCTGGCTGTTCCAGAAGAGCTGGGATGCAAACGTAGCTGGGAGCAGAAAGCAGAGGATTCATTGCTGCTCCAGCCACCACAGTGCAGTGCTGAAGCCTGGGCTCTAAAGTGCTTTCTTGGCTTTCCCTCCTGGTGAATCCTCTAGGAAGGGAGCAGGCACTTAAGACATGCAGTGTGCAAGCGCTGTGAGGGGCTGAGAGCCGGGGCAGTGCAAGGTGCAGGGTGTCTGCCAGCCCCCCTGGGGCACACAGGCCTGGTGTGCGAGCGTTTTCCTGCGAGGCGACACCAGGGGACGTTCTGGGTCAGTTTTCCAATGCGGTGGGGTGAGATGGACACTGAACAGCCCAGCCCAGCTCCCTGACACGGCACAGCCACTCTTGTGTAGCTCCTGCCCAAACCTGCAGACATGCCCAGGTCCTGTGAGCCCCTCGGGGTGCCCTTGGCTGTGCCCCACTGCACAGAACCATCACAGGTACCCTGAGGCAGAAGGAGCAGTGCCACAGGCATCCCTTGCCTGCTCACCAGGAAAAAAAAACCCCATTCCCGGCAGTGCTGGGAGCACCACACCTCCCCGTGGCACGGGACTGACCCCAACCCCAAGCCTCTCCACCTTCTGACCTTGAAGAATTCAGCTCTCCACTCAAAACTGGTATTTTAGTTCAGCCTCTTATTAAACACTTAAGAAGCCTAAAATTCGAGCCTGACCAGTCCAGCAGCCTGGGGATGCTGCTGCATGGGGCCAGAGCTGGAGGATATTGCTCCACCTTTCAGGACTAATGGGCACGTGCATGTGGCTCCTGACCAGGAAATCCCTTTTTTGTTGCTCACGAGCTAGGGTTCCATGCTGCTCTGTGGGGTCCTTCTCTCAGGCTGTCAGAAAGCTGGAAGGAAATGGCAGTATTTACAGTTTGTATAAAATGTATGAGACCAGAGAGGGAAAGGGAAAAGCCTCCTTGTGTCTTTTCCCTGCGTGGCTGTGGGCTCAGAAGGAGCACCGGTGCCTGTGTGAGGCTCCAGGGGAGAGCTGGGGGATTGATGCCACCTCCAAAGCCCCAAGGCCATGGCCAGTGGCTGATGTCAAAGATTTCCTTCACATGCAGACAGGAGGGAAACAGCATTTCCCACAGACACTGGCCCAGGAAGCAACACAGAATCATAAAATCATTAAGGTTGGGAAATACTTCCTAAGATCATCGAGTCCAATCGAGAAGCTGGGAAGAGACCCACACTGGCTGGGTCTGAGACCTGCAGGAGTTCCCCAGGGCTCAGGGATGGCTCTGATGGACACTTGACAGCCCTGAACCAGTGTGAGGTGCCCATCTCCCAGCCTGGAGTGCAGATGAGAAGCGCAACCCCTGAATGTGCAAACCCTGCAGCTGCACAGACACCGTCCAGCTCCTGGATCCCAGCAGCAGTCACAGGTGGTTGGGGACAAACAGCAGCAGCAGGAAAGTGACGGCGTGGGGCTGCAGCACACAGGTGGCACGTGGGGCTGGTGTCACTCGGGGCTGGTGTCACTTGGGGCTGGTGTCACTCGGGGCTGGTGTCACTTGGGGCTGGTGTCACTNCTTGACAGCCCTGAACCAGTGTGAGGTGCCCATCTCCCAGCCTGGAGTGCAGATGAGAAGCGCAACCCCTGAATGTGCAAACCCTGCAGCTGCACAGACACCGTCCAGCTCCTGGATCCCAGCAGCAGTCACAGGTGGTTGGGGACAAACAGCAGCAGCAGGAAAGTGACGGCGTGGGGCTGCAGCACACAGGTGGCACGTGGGGCTGGTGTCACTCGGGGCTGGTGTCACTCGGGGCTGGTGTCACTCGGGGCTGGTGTCACTCAGGGCTGGTGTCACACAGCCGGCAGGGCACGGGGTACAGGGAGCTGCCCGCACAGAGCTGGCTGGGTGATCGCCCAGAGACAGATCCTGCATCACCGACAGCGCCCAGAGCTGCTGAGCTCAAAGGAAAGAGGCAATTGAGCATGATCTCATTGCAGGGACTCTAGGTGAGGTCAGGCAGAAGATTTAATGGGCACCCAGCTCCAGAAGAAGGAGCAAACAGCGGTGATGGTGCCACTGGGATATGATTCAGACAGCAAAGGTATTTAAGAGCTTAGTTTCCACTTGTTTTGAAAGAAATTAGGGACCTCTGCAAGAAATCCCCACTGGCCATGGGTCTCAGTTTCCGAGGGAGGTGGTTGTGATGAAGGTCATGCACGGCTTCAGCCAACAACTAATAATTTCCTGCAAAAGGGAGGATTAATTCAGCTGGCACCAAATGAGCATCTCACACCACAGGACCCACTTCCTCCACCTGAAGCACCTTGTGCCCCAGTTGGCTGTAATTCGTGCATGTGCATGTGCTGGGAAATTCTCCCTGTGGATAATTACCAGGAAAAGATCATGGCCAGGCTGGTACCTCTGCTGAGGCTGAATGGAGCCAGATTTTAGAGGCACGACTGCGAAAATGTCAGCCTGAGCAAGAACATCCAGTTTAGGGCCTGTTTTAATACCAAATATTTAGTGTTTTCCCCTCCTCCAGCACTGGTTACTGATTGACTACAAGTGACCTCCAGCTGCTGTATTGATTTACAGCAGCTGTCAAAGGGCAAAAAGCCCCATGCCCAGGACCTGAGAACCTCTGAATGGAGGTTGCACAACTGAATGAATGTTCTGCCAGCACCTTTGATCTTGGAAAAAAAAAGCCACCTTGGGGTCCTGATCTCCAGTGCAAACAGCAGTGGGATTTGAAGATAAGGCTGCAGCACTAGAGGACATATCTATTAGCCAAAAAGCAGCACAGTCTGTTTAATTCTCAGCTATTTATGGCTGGGCAAATGATATGACATTTAGGTCTCAGAGTTTAGAAGGCAAATGGAAAGTTCTCCAAGGGCTGATAGGTGGGTCAGGTTTCAGTGAGGAAACTCTCCAACTCTGGTGTTTTCCTCTGTACCCATCCCTGCATCCACCTTTTGTCCCTGGTGCTAGCCCAGCCAAAAGGTGTTGGGGGTCTCCTCCAAACCTCTGGCTCATTGGTGGACACAGACCTGCATGTGCCAAGGACCAGCTCTGACAAAGGCAAGGAGAGCTGAATGTCCATGTTTCAGAATTAGGGGCAGTTCAGGGTGGGGACAAGCCTCCCCCAGGCCGCTGGTGGTGTCCCCTGGGGCAGGAGCCTGGTGCTCATAGGCTGGAAAGGGCCAGTTCCTAACCCCCCTCATGTGTCCCAGACACGCAGGAGGGAAGGAAAAGGCTGGAGACAAGAGAAGGAGGGCAAGACTCCTCCAGAGAAGGGGAGGGAGGGTAATTTTTCGCCTTAAACTGGTCTTAGAACATGACAGTTGGACTGGATTACCTGGCATAAAAAGAACTGTCCATAAAGGGCTTTGTGCCTTCTCTCCTTTGCTCTGCTCCTCACACCCCTGAGCCAAGGGGGGACTGTAACACGTGTAAAGGACATTGCTTCCTCTACTGCTTGAAATAAACAGGAAAACAACAGTAATAAATCTCCAGGATCAGCTGGTTTTCACCCAAGGGTAAAAGTACTTACATAAAACATTGCTTAACTATTAACTGCAGCAGATAACCTTTGCTTCAGTCCGTGGCAGGACCAGAGCACGGAAGGTGGCAAACATGGGGCTAATTTTAGAGAAGGGTTCCCAAGGGCTGGGTATGAAAACTCAGCAAGTCTGGTATAAACTGTAAGAGAGGCTAAAACTCACAGCTGAGTGGTAAATAGGATGTGAGAAGGAGGAGTGCGTGTACTTCAACAGAGGGCAGTGATGCTCTGTGACACTTTCTTTGAGGCAATCACAAGGGCAGGGATGGTCCAGCTCAGGGAGTCGACTTGGGTTAAGGCCTTAGAGCTCCAGCTTCCTCACCCAAGGCTTTTAAAGCCATTTAGCTGTCCTGCATCTGGGAGAGGTGTGACAGCCTCCTGAGCCAACAGCTGGTTGCAACATCAGAAAGAAAGGGTGAGACCAAAAGGTCAGCGTTCAGTGTGAAGAGATGTCACTGGCAGTGTCCCAAGGAACCTGTGGAGATGGTCTGGGAGATGGATGGGAGAGGTGGAATATGAAAGTTGTTGTTATTGAGATCAAATTATTCAGGGCTGCAACACCACAAGCTGACTGTGAGGAGCTGCAGTAATACCAAGTGACAGGATGATAAAATAGCAGATGAAACATGATATTGATTAATATACATGGGGGGAAAGCGAGTCCTGGCTGTGCATTCCTATGACAACTTCAAGCAAGCTGCTCCCATTCCAGACCTGGGTGATCCACACATGGATCTGACCGGGGGGTCCAGCCTGGCTCTGGTGTGCAGGCAGCCCCCTGAGCAGATCCTCCACATCACACCTCTCAAAGCAGCACCAGCAGCTTGACAACCTGCAGCATTCCCATTAACAGGCACAAAAGCCCGTGGACATCTCAAAATCCCAGCAGCACTGGCAAATGTTCAGGCTGGACAGGTTACTGCCCTGCTAAGAGAATGCTCCTTGCCATTGGGAACGTGCTCCTGAGGTCACTGGATAAATCTCAGCCACATCCCAGCCCCATAATAAAGCAGCGACCTCAGCAGCATCTGCCCCCACAAGCAGGACGGACAGCAGGCACGGGCCCAAACCCAGCTCTGGAGCCCTGGGGCTCTTCAGAAGATCCCCACAATTCCTGAATCTCTGGTACTTGGAGAAGACGCTGGAAATCACAAAGCTCCTTCTGGAAATGCCTCCAAGGCTGGCCTTGGCCGAATCCCTCCGTCCCTGAACAGAGAGCAAGGTGCCACCAGGATATTTCAGGGGAGCTGTGGGGCAGAGGGGGGCTCACCAGCCTCAGCAGGACTCACCATATCCTGGAGCTGTACAATCATCAAAGGGTTTGGGTTGGAAAGGACCTTTAAAGACCTTCCCATGGGCAGGGACACCTTTCACCAGGCCAGGTTGCTCCAAGCCCCGTCCAACCTGACCTTGAATGTTTCCAGGGTTGGAGCACCCACCACCTCCCTGGGCAGGCTGTGCCAGGGCCTCCCCACCCTCCCTGCACAGGCAGGGGCAGGTTCTCCACCCAGCACTGCCCAGCACAGTTCAGTGACAGAGCCAGCACCGGCACCCAGCAGTGCGGCACCGCCACCGCACCCACCGCGGCCCCGGCGCCACCCAAAGCCTTCCTCGCGCGGTCTGAGCTTCCCATTTTGGCAGCACTGGAGAGCGAATGTTTTAAAAAAGCCCTCATCCTTCAGCGCTGCCGTGACGTCAGGCGGCTGGAAATGGGGACAGGAGGCTCCAGCCGCTCCCGGCGCCCGACACGAGATGGCGCCTGGCATCGCGACATCGCGGCGACATCGGCGGTGACATCGCGGCGACATCGCGGCGACATCGGCGGTGACATCGCGGCGACATCGCGGCGACATCGGCGGTGACATCGGCGGTGAC
>VXBT01004369.1:410309-427851 GCA_013400235.1 Oriolus oriolus
GACATCGGCGGTGACATCGGCGGTGACATCGCGGCGACATCGGCGGGGACCCGCACGCAGCCCCTTCCTGTGCAAGAGCAGCATCCTCCCGCTGAGGCTGTCTGGCCTCGCCCTGGTCCATTCCGCTGTTCCACAGACACCTGGCTGCATAATTGGTATTATTCGTTAATAAAATCATTAATTGCTCTAAGTGGGAAGCAACATCACCCTGCCGAGCTGGGCAGCTGGGTCCTGCTTCACTGATTTCATCCTTGTCTTGTTAGCAAAACAGGAGGAGAGATTTTAGGTTTATCAGGGGAAAAAAAGATCTGGTAGGGAGTGTGATAAGGCAATTAAATCCATTTCCAGAGCTGCAGGGAAAAGCCACAATGTATAATTTATTTGAGACTTTCTCTCTCTCTGTTTGCAAATTGCACAGTTTCTAAAGATATTGGTCCAATTATTCAAAATTATTCATGAGTCTCTTCAGTGGATAATACTTGACCAGCAGATCATCCAAAAAGTGAGCATTGCGGTAGCATTGCGCCAAATTCTCCATTTCTGCTGTAATTTATTGTCACTAGCAGATGTGGACGACTCAGGTAATTAACCCAGGATGAAATTCAAACTTCGTATTTGGTTATAATATCTGCAATCCTCAATTTTAACTGTGCTAGCCACCTCCAGAGGTCACCTCATCAAGAGGTGGGTGACAGTATCTGATCTCTGACGTAATGGAATTGCTGCTTTTATTGGGAGGTTTGGATTTTGGTGATGGAGCAGCCAGTGGACACAGAGAGTCAGCAGAAAATAAACATAGATTAAAAGGAAAAAGTTAATGACTTTCTCAGATCTACTAATTTAACAGGTGTTATCAGCAGGACTTACTCCAAAATCTCTTTATCTGTTGGGTCTCTGATGGTGTTTTTCCCCTGAAATACCAGGTGTGGCAACCCAAAGCATTTAGGAATCATGAGTCACATCTCCCAGCATCACAAAATTGGCTTTAAATCCTGGTATTCCTTTTAAATAAATAAATCGTGGGAGTTTTTTGGTCATTCTTTTAGTTTGCCTTCAGATGGCAGAGCCTTCCAGCAATCACAGGTTTACACTTTTCCTTTGCCACCACCAGCATTAAACAAATACTCTTTTCCTCAGTTTTCTTTGTGAATGAAAGTTTAAGGTCCCTCCCAGCCACGAGCCTCTAAAGCTGGGGCTTTCGGTGCTCCCTCCGCCAGGACAAGGCTCCCAGGAGGGTCTGGAGGAGCAGTGTTGCCACCTAGGGATTCCTGAGAGCTCTAAAAGAGTTTTCTCCGAGCTGGGATGCTCTGACGCGTTTCCGTCGGGTCGTGGCTGTTTGCCTGCTCGCTGTAGGTGTCCTGGGAGGGAAGCAGGTTTCAGAGATGGTCTTTTTGGCTTAGCTTTTGTTTTCCTACAAAATTATTAGCCTCTGTGGCTCAGCACTGTGTGCCAGCCAGAAATCCTCCACCAGCTGCCTCGTAAAGGCCCCTCCACCGCGGACTCCAGCAGCACATCCATCCCCAGGATGCACCCCTGCACCTGTCACTTACCAATCCAATTTTTCATGTTTATCTATCGAAGTTTTTCAGCAGACAAAAACTGGAGGAGGATTTGCTGCTCCCGCCCTGACAGGAAGATTTACACATGAGCAAATTATTTGTAACAAACACCGTGTAAGATAGATGGAGCTGCTCCTCTTGTTCACGAATTATTCACAGACCATGGGCTTGAAGAGGAAGAAATTTTTCCCCTGCTTTGTAAAGTACACACAGATGCATTTCTTTATTATTATTTATGACCACTTTCACAGTAAAAACACTCCTGAGAGCATCTTTTGCAGAATTATTGCAGCTTACAGGTTATTTAGTTGGCAGTCTGGACAGACGACAGGCTTGGTTGGTTGGGTTTTTTTTCCTTTCCCCTTTTTTTCAGTAATTGCCTTGACCAGCAAGATTTTTGTCACGGGTTTCAGCCTCTGGGCATTACAAGGTCATACAATGGAAGTTCCTGGCCTCCACTTTTCTTACCAGTCTGCTCAAGGGAGAGTATTGCCAAATCAGCCCCTGGCTTTTGCTGGGTGAACACAGGGCTTTAAATCAGGCTGTGGGGCAAATGCTCTGGCCTGACCCTCGGAGATGGAGCTCTGCAAGAGCTCTCCAGCACCATGGAAAAAGTGCTGCTTCCAGAGTTGTTTCTGGAAAGATGGGGGGTTTCTGGAGCCTCTGGAAGCTGTGAGAGATGAATGGGTAACCAGAAACAGGGGCTATGGGCACCCTGAGGGGCTTGGAAAGGTGTTTCTAGGTACAGCCTTGGGGTTTGCTTCTATTCCATTTTTCCCATAGAAAGAACTAGTTTTTTCTTTGTGGATAAAGCTTTCTTTTCCTTACTTCCACAGGATTAAAATGCATTGCCATGTCCTTGATGGATCAGCAGGGGCAGATCCTTGATCCAGTGTTGTGATCCTTGTCCTGTGCTGCATTCACATGGAATTTGGAGTTTTCCTTCTTGGCCAGCCAGGTGAGGGAGGCAGCTCCCAGCCTTGCTCTGCGGTAGAGCTGCATCCTGCAGGAGTCGTGCAGTGAAATGGGCACTGCCACTGTGTGCCTCAGAAATCTAACAGCTCATTAAAAATAAACAAATAAAAATCTCATTTTTTACCCTGAAATCCAGATAGTGTCCAGTGCTAACAAGGTCACTATTCAATCCCTGCCTTCATGGCTCATATGTTCCAGATGTGAGCACACGTGTCCACGTTCTGTGTTGATTGGTGCAAATCATGTAACATATGTAAAACCTGCCGGCCTGTGAGCTGAGCAAACACACAATTGCTCTGTGAATCCATTACTGGTAGGAGCAGGTGGGTTCCTTGCCTAAATAAACGCCTTTCAAACTCCTCTATATAAACTTTGTTTATATAACACGGTGCAGCCAGGCTCCTACACCTTCTGCTCACCAAACCCTCCCTGCCCTGGAGTTCAGGTACTTTCATCTCTGCATAAAGAAAATCAGAACATGAATATGTCTTTGCAAACATAACTAATAAAAAAGAAATCTCCTTTGATTTGTAAATAGGAGTAAAGCATTGTTTACATTCAGGCACTGTTAACTGGAAGCATCCACAACACGTCGCTCTCAGGCACAGCAAAACAGGCACGGAATAAAAACACCTCTAAAGACCTGGACCTGTAAATGCTGAGTAACTTTATACTCCGGAGCAGAAGCGCCTTGAAACACAACAATTTTATCCCTTCCTGCTGGAGCTGCACATGGGGAATGGCCGGAGTCAGAAACAAAAAGCCGCTGTCCCTTAGAAAAGCGCAGTGAGCGCGGCGGGGGAAGCGCGTTTGTGTTCGCTCCGCCGGCGCTGGGGCGGGTGCGGCTCGGTCACCTGCGGCTCCCCGGACACACAGAGAGCGGGTGCGGGACAGGAGGGGAGGAGGAGGAGGAGGAGGAGGACGAGGAGGAGATGCTCCCGCGGCTCTCGGTGCGGGGCAGGGCAGTGGCCAGCGCTCGGGCGCAGGGGCTGACGTGGCACCGCCGTGTCACCGCCGTGTCACCGTGTCCTGTCCCCTGTCCCCTCCGCAGGGGGCGCAGGCCACCTCCGTCCTGATGGTTTTATTCGCTTTTAAGGGCTTAGAAAGAAGACGAAACGGGGAGCCCTGCAGGGGAGGGAGGAGGTGGAGGCATTTCTCCTTCCATAGGTTTTTCCTGTTTCTTCATTTCCTCGTTTTCCCCCCTTGCGGTCTCTTCCCCAGCCTGTTGAAACGTGGCTGCCGCGACACGATGAGGGAAAAGCTGCAATTTTAACGTGTGAAGTTAGAATTTTAAACAAGTGCTTTTTTAAAAAACCCCAAAACAAGCCAGAGGAAGAGAGCGTGTGCCCCTCTCCGCTCTGCCACCTGCAGCTGCTGGCCGTCCCCGGCAGCTCTCTGCAGACACCCTCCCACCCTGGCAAAAGGCAATATTTACACTTGTCACTTGTATTTTTAGTGCATCCTAGCCCCAGCCGTGCCTCAGCACAGCCTCGTGGGCCAATTGCCACGGTGGAAGGCACCTCCCAGCAAATGTTACTTCATTTCTGGGAGGACTGAGGAAAGAACAATCCCCACGTGAATCCTGGCAGGAGCTGGCTGCAGGTCCCCATTTCACCAGTCGTTCAGGTTCTTCCAGTTCACGAGGACAAGGTGCACAGCAAAGGCATTTGCTCTGCAAGTGGCCTCCCAGCGCCTGACCTCTGTGAACGCAAACAACGCTCAGAGCAGCCAAGTGCCACGCAAATGCCTCACCCCAGACTGACAGCACCACAGAGGGGCCATCAGGGTAAATCCACTGGGGTTTGGTGGCACTTTGGGGTCTGTTTCTGAAAGGACCTCAGAGAGTTACAAGTAACAGTGACCAATTTCCAATTTTTCTTCATTTTTGTCTCAATTGGCTTGTCCCTGTACTGCTGGGATGCCACTGAGTGTTGGGCACCACCCATTAACATCCTCACTGTGGGCACAGCCCGAGTGATCCCCAGCAGAGAGGATTTGCACCCCTGCCTGCAGTGACAGTCACTGCTGTTTAGTCCCACTCAACATCAGCTCCCTTGAAAACACCCCAAAATCAGCTGCCCCACCCCAGTTTAAGCACATCCCGACCAAGCACAGGACACTGAATGGATGGAAAGCAAATCAGTTATTCCCTTTCTCCTGCTGTGGGAGGGACCATGCATTTCACAGGAGAGAAGGGCCAGCCTTCGCAGTGCCAAAGTCCAGGGCTCACCTCAGCAGGGGACAGCTGGCTCTGCTCCATCCCCACCTCAGTACTGGAGAAAGTGATGCCACAGGGGGATTTTCTGGGGATAAAAGCCTGTAGGTGATTAGGAAGTGCTTTACAACAGCAGTGGTATCATAGCCCAATGTCAGCCAGAGCTCTCAGGCAAGAAGGAAACCTCACAGCTCCTCTGCAAGACACAGAAATGGGGTTACACCTCGTTCTGACCAGGAATGGGAGCCCAGAGAAACCAGAACTGCTATTGGAAGGCAGGAGTAGGAGAGCAGGTCATATTCTCCCATTCCCAGCTCTCCATGGCATGATTTATCAAGGAGTTATGAAAAAAAAAAATACAAACAAAAACAAGTGAAGAAAGAAATAACTGGCTAGAAGTTGTACAGCCTGGGCTCCTCTTGGTCTTCCAGCCTGCCCAGATAAATGTTGTTCTGGGAAAGGCTGGAGGTCGGATACAGCCCTCAAGTTCAGGAGCTCTAACAGAGAGTGAAAGAAAAGGCTCTGGATGAAGATAACTGCAGCAGTTATATGACTAATCCCAACATCTTCAGACATTTTCCCGTCTGCCTGTAAGAGTTATGTGATCCTAAACATCCTCAAGGGAAACAAACCCATTCTGACTAGCAGATGACTAACTGCTTGCAAATAACACAGATATCTTATTATACACGACAAAAGACCAAAATATCCAAGATGACAGTGCCCCACAGGAGGGCTCAAACCGGGCACTCCAGCACTGCTCTTTCCAAAAAGCAGCTGGGAGCCGGGCAGCATGAGAGCCCGGCTACAGCCAGAATGAGCCTTTTGTTCCAGCAAATGCAAATGTCAGGAAAGGGAACGGGCCAGTTGCCACCCCAGAGCAATGCCCCCGGCAGCAGGGTTGCACTAGACAGCCCCAGATCTCTCTGGAAAAGCGGCAAAGTCAAAATCCTATCTCTGTAACCACTCTGGCTTTTGGAGGGAGGCACCTCCAAGCTGGGCTCGCAGCTGATGCTCATCTCCGCTCACACAGCGCTCGGTCTCTAATTCCACTGGGGAGATGTTTGTGTGCGGAGCCCGTTTGTGCAGGCAGCAGAAAGCCAAACTCACTGGAGATCCCAGGCCAAAATGCATTTTAAAATGCATTATTAGCCACACATTACCCCTAGCACATGCACAGAGGGAAGTTTCAGTGGAAGTTTCAATTTTCTAAAGGAAGACGTCTGTCCTGCGTGGTTGAGGTTTCACCTCCAACATTTACCTCTGTGAGCAGGGTCACCCTGCTCCTCATCCATCCTCCTTTTCTGGTCCTCCCACAGTGGGAGAGCTAAGTGAGTGGGACTTTCCCAACAGCAGCAGCAGAGGCCAAGGAAATCAGCCTTGAAAGGGATGCTGCAGAGAGAGAAAGGGATAAAGTTAAGATATTACTATGGCAGGACTGGTTAAAAGGTTTTAGTCCTGTGTTGCCATTGACAGTTAACTGTAAATCAGCAGAGGAACATTGTTCTCTAACATAAGCCCTTGAATTTTTAGATAAATACATTCCACAAATGTTTTGTAAAGGAGGTTCTTTGCCTAAAGGATCTACTTCTGCCCAAGCCTCAGTGGTACAGCATAAACCATGTTACTAATAACAATTGTTCCTGGATTTGTTTCTGGAACACAGATCACAAAACACAGTTTATTTGGGAGTGTCTGTGTACTCTTCTATTTCTGTCCTTCTTATTCAGCCTCACAGAGTAAAACGGGCAACTGTGAGTCCAGGGCAGGACACAGCCCTGCCCTGGAGAGATTACAGTCTCCATCAGATAGTACACTGCAAATTATACATGGTGAGGCACAGACCTCAGACAAGCAGGAGGGGAGAAGAGCTTGATTTGGGAAGGAACCTAAGAAAAGCAAGTTTTAAGGGAGACCTTGAAGGAAAACAGAAATGAAAATCAGGAGGGGGAAACCTAGGAATTTCAAGGACTAAACAAGGTAGGAGAGAGGTGGACAGCAGAACACTGAAAAGGACTGCTGTATAGAGGTGAGATCCAGATGCTGAAATTAATCAGATCTTCTGGTATCTCACTTTGGGCAGGTCAGAGACTCCAAACACTGAATTCTTAAAACCATAGAGACACCAAGAAAAAATGAAAGACAACTTTACTGACCTCCTTGGAAGCATCGCCCCCAAATGAGTGCTGTCTAATGAGATGAGCCAGCCAGCCTTGCTCCCAGCTCTCCAGTGCCACCAGCAGCTTCTCTTACCCCCCACCAGCCCCTGCCAAGTGGCACTGGGAGACGAGGTGGCATGGGCGGTGCAGACAGAGCGGCTCCAGCACACGATGCCTGTGCTTCCCCCTCGAAATGGGCCAGCAGAGCACCTCCCATAGCAGCTCCTTGAGGCTGTGCCTTCCTTGGCAGGCTCAGCCCGGCAGGAACGAGCCCGGAGGTGCAGCAGAGGCGCTGGAGCGAGGACAGGGCGAGGTGGAAGCAAGGCAAGGGTAGGGACAGGGGACGCGGTTTATGAGGTCAGCGGGCACACTCAGAAAAACTACACATGATTGCAGGCACATCGGGCTGCTTCAGATCTGAAACAGAAGCAATAACCTTAGAGCTAAATACAGGTTGAGAATAATTGTTCTTTATTAAACTTCATTAAATTAATGAATTAGGCAATTTGAGAGAAAGGGTGATTGGTTCCTGTTGATCAAAGGGTGGATGCTAGCCAGAGGACGGGTGATGATGTCATTTATGGCACAAAGAGAGAGTAAAAGAGATAGGAATAATTATTGCCTAGGGATGTCTGGTGGTAGCAAAACCATAATGTAATATGCAATCAATACCTATGTGATTTTCTGTCCTGGAGTCAGGAATTTTAGTACTTGGATTGTCTTTTGAAGCAGTTCTGGAGACCTTTCTTGCAGGTCAGGAGTGAGAGGTTGGAGACGCAGTGGTTGATCTCTTACTGAGTGTTTCTGTCCCTTATCAGTTGGTACAAGTTAATTTGAGGTGGTTGCCTGCAGCTGTTGCCACCAGCCTGTCAAATCTGTCATGCAAAGCACAGGGGCAGGAGGGTGGTAGCAGGTCTCGGTCCTTCTGTGTCATTTAGAAATCTGATTCCATTAAGCAGCTGGGGTTAATTGCCAGCACTTCTGAGCTCATCACTATGCCTTCAATATTGTTTCCTGTGCAGTGGCAGTTCCAGGGAAATTGTGATTTCCTAAGGACCTAAATTTTCACATAAATAAAAGTTCTCAGTGGACTTGTGGAGAGAAGCTAGAAAACTCTGAAATCTATTTAACTCTACACCCAGAAGATAAATTAATATGGTGTGAGATGGATTATTATTTATGATTACCTCATCATTTCTAAAATATTCTTGGAAGACTGAATCACAATTTCTCAAGTGATTTGGTTTAGCAATGCTGAAATGAATCTTTAAGGACAGTGCTGTAACAGTCTAAAGGCACAAGAGCAGAACATCCGTACCCGTTACTCAAAAATGAAATAGCAATTTTCTCAAGTAAAATATGAGCTGTGTCTCAAAGCAGTTAATAAATACAACATGAGATTCAATATGTAGTATTCATATACCTGCAAAGTAGGTAATTGCCCCAGGTGTTAATATTTTCAACAGTAATTGGAATTTTGCACTCTTCCACTGATTTGCAGGGGTGCTGAGTGTACCTGGTTAACCCTGAACGACACAGAACCCCGGGCTTCAAAACCACATTGCAGTTACCTGCAACATTTGACACTCAGCAGGGAGTTAAAGGCTCAAATATGGGCTTAAAACCACCAAATCTACTCTTGCTCAGTCGATCTGTGGAAGATTCATAGTTCATAGCACGGCTGTGGCAGAGCCCAGCAGTCCTGTCTCTCTGCTGGCACGTGGGATGTTTAACATCAAGGTCTAACAAAAATCAAAGGGGAGGTTTTTTTAGTTTGTAAAATCTGTCTGCAAATCTAATTTTGACCAGCAGCAACTTCCGTGGGTAGGCTGTTGCAAAATTTTCACATGATTTTTACTGGAGGAATATATTCTTTCATATCTATAGAAACGTCCACAGACATTCTTTTAGAGAATCACAACAGTCAGTGTGTGAGATTTCACTGCTCCAGAGGCCTTCTGCTCTGACAGGGGATGAATCAGACTCCACATACCATGGACAATGAGAACCCAGTGCCTCACTTTTATAGGCATGCCTCGTTTCAAAACACAAAGGTCACCTAATCCAGGTTAAGAGAACTGTACAATGGAGACGCTCCAAGGCCACAGAGACTGAAAGCAATAAAAGGAGGGAATGGCAGGTCGACCTCAGAGGATGTTCCTGTGGCACAGAGAAACTGGATGAAGTTCCTTGTAGCAAACAGCAAGGGAAAGTCTGACACTTGCTAACAGCGGATTTCAATGGAGACAGAGGCGGAAACAGCACAGAAAAGGGCGGTGGCTTGCCCAGAGTCAGCTCTGGACTGTGGGGTGCCTGAGCTGTCATCTATGACACCGTGCTCCTCTCCAACCTGCCACCTCTGTTTTCCACCAGCGTGGCTGGAAACTCCTGGGCTGTTGCATTACTGAGGCTGCCCAAGCAGCGAATTCACCCCATTCCCTGGGACTGAGAGCACCTCCCGCAACCCTTCCCTGTGTTCTGACATTCCCGAGCTCTTCACGCTGCCTCTTTGAAGTGAAGCCAAGCACAGCCTGAGCTCCGGAGGCGCTGGGAGAGGGCACTGCCCGGCTGGAGCCTCGCGTGCGGAGTCTCCCCTGGCACAGCAGCTCCAGCACCGCACAGGTCAGAGCTGAGTTCAGGCAGAAGTGGAGTGTGGGTGGAGAGAGGAGCAGCGTGAAAGCCTGGAGCAGCACAGCAAGTAGCAAGAGGTGGTGAACAAAGGGAGCAACACAGAACTCAGTCCTACTGAGGGTGCTGTGGGAGGCAGAAAAGCCATGGTTAAGGGTGTAGCAGGGAATGAGGATGTTCTGCCAAGGAGAGAAGGTGGATTTCCAGGCCTGGTTTTAAAGGCATTAGCCAGTTGATAAAAAAATTCTCAGAGAAGCTCGCAGGGGCACTAAACAATAATTAAGGCTCTACATTCCCAGAGTCCTCGTTTGTTTTATGCTCTTGGTAATCCTGAAGCCAAGGGGACAAGAGAATGCAGCACAATGAGCTCCATGGCTGACAGACTGTGTAAATGTAAGTGTCCCAAAACTCAGTGCAGAGGAGCTCTGATTCCAGGCCTCTGAAGTGCTAAATCACCAAATGAAAACTACAGCAAGTTCCACCAAAACTGCAGTCATCGATACTACAGGTTGTTTTTAACAAACCAAAGCTGACAGAATAAAGGATGGGGGTTGAGAGATGTCTGCACTGCACGCCAAGGTTTTTCTAAAAATATTTTACACCTGCCATTTGTTCTGCACACTGATCATATTTTGTTCATGAGGTAGAGAACTCGTAGTGCCGAAGGGAATGTGGTTTATGTTCCCAAGTCTTAATGCTTTTTCCCTTCTGTAAGGCAGAACTCCTTACTACTGTCACTAAAATAAAGCCAAGAGGACAAAAGTCACACAGGCACTTCCACAGTAACAGTTTAACTGTTCCTCTCGCTGGTCTTTGGAAACAGTCCCTTCAGCAGGATTTTACAGCTCTGGCAGTTCAATTTAGCAAACTTTTTATGCAACTCATGAGGGGAATGCAGCCAACTCTGAACACTCAATTTAAATCAACTTGCTGATGATATAAAAAAGAGTGCTGAACCACCGGTTTGCTTCATCTGCTCCAAAACTACCAACACAAACCCTGAGGTATTTATTCCTGAAACGTTAATAGAACAGTCTGGGGCATCAGATCAGTACATGAACTCTGCTTTGATCCCATGTCAGTCCAAAGAGCTGATTTAACAACTTGTTGTTTGGTTACTTGATAGCTCAGAATACAGCTGGGCTTTTTGCTCCCACCAGGCTTTTGCAGGTTGGGATGCAGTGGGAGCAGAGGGTGCAGTACTGGGGGATCACCCGCCCTGGCTGTGCACCAAGAGATTGTACAGACAATGTTCAGCAGCTCTCTAATTTTCCAAGGAAGGATGATCTTTCCGTGGCTTATAGAACCATAGAATTGTTTGGGTTGGAAGGGACCTTGATAGCTCACCTAGTCCAACTCCCTGCAATGGGCAGAGACAGCTTCAATTCAACCAGGTGGCTCAGAGCCCCATCCTCAATGTGTGTGAATTACCCAGGCTGAAGCTGAGAACTGCAGAACTTGTACTCACCGAGCTGCAGTGCCAGGCCCTGGACTCAGCCCCAGGGACCCTGGAGAACAGGACACAGCGCAGGAGCACTGCTCTGTGACCTCCCCCTGCGATCCAGCTTCCCGCAGCAGAAATAACCAGACCAGTTTAATTTTGGTGGCCATTACCAGACTCCTGATCAAGAGGGAGGTCTGTTCCACGCCCACAGAACAAACACAGCACGGACCGTAGCTGTCCCCTGAACCCTCTGTGCAGCCACGCCGGAGCCTCTGAGCAGCTTCAGGGATCTTAGACTGCAATTTTGGAAAGTTATTGACTTGTGCTGAATTAAGTGAGCCCTGCAGACCAAAGTGCTTTGAACTTGTGCTCAGGTGGGTGAGGTGATAGGAGGCACTAAGCAGCATCGAGGGGGTCACATACTTGTATTTCTACCCTTTCCTTGACTGTAAATTAAAGTCACCTTCCAAGGTTTAACTCACACTGGCAGTTCTAAGGAAGCAAATTGCATGTTCACATGAGAAAATACAAAAGAACTTGCACCGAGCAAACACTTCCTTTTCCCCCTTTTTATGTCCTTTCTACCCAAGCAAGTGCATTTACCTGACAGCTGAATACTGGGTGTGCACAAATGACCCCAGCGACTGACCTGGCACTCGGTGAGAACAGAATGTTGCAATGTAAATGTTTGATCTTAGCAATTCAGCACCAAACTTCAGCAGAAGATAAATAACTGGGTGAAGCAGACTGAACACAAAGCAGGCATCTCTCATTGCTCTAAGATTAAAAAATCATTCACGCTTAAACGTTAAAAATCATTAAAACATTAAAAATCTCCACACTTGCATTGAGAGAACTTGAAGCTCTTTTTCTAACTTGTCTCCTTGCACCAGAACCAAACCCTGCTTGTCAAATATTTATATTGAAAGGTGCTGCAAGAAATGTGTGTTCCAAAAGATTTTTCCTTGCATGGCCCTTCAGACATGGAGCTGGTTACAGTAGAAGGGAACAAATCAGCCTGGGAAGAGGATAAGCTCACTGACCTTTAAAACAAATGATCTCAGTTTAAATCACAGGAATAGAAATATTACAGAGCACATGAAGAGTCTCCACTGTCAGAGTTGCTCAACCTCTCGGGCAGTTTAGGTATTAGTATCATGCTGTAAATAGTAAAACAGTAGCAAATCTTAAAGTCTGGGCATTCAAATCGGAATAATACACAGAACTGGCATTCTCTGTTTTCCAGCAATCGATCCAGCATTTTTCTAATTCCTCTTAAAAGTAAAATCATCCACTTAAAATGAGGTACCAAATGATGCGCTTTTAAGGCTGGTGCTGTCCACGGCTGTGCCGTGAGTGGAAAGAGAAACCAGATGGCAAACTCAGTAAAAGGGAGCCAGTTAAAGAGAGACAGATGAACGCCAAAAAAACCCCTTCTCTCCACTATTGCTTTTGAACTGGTTGTCATGGCACTGGAAATGGATACCAGTGTCAGCCTCCCACCTCTGCCCGGCCAGCTCTTCCCAGCCTCTGCCCAAAGCAGGGAGCTCACAGTGGTGTGAAAAGCACGGGCTGCTGCCACCACAGCTCCACTCCCACCAAAGAGGGGGGGTGTGCGGGGAAGTCGCACCTTTTGTCACATCAAGTGCATCCAACAGGAAAAGACTGACCTTCGGTCTCAAATTCCAGTGTCAGAACACTGAAGTTCAGCTCATTTTAATCCTGTGCTCTGTCTCCAGCTCACAACTCACTGCCAAGAGCCAAGGACTATCCACTTAGCACTGGGTCTCAGTACAGCTGGAGCTGCCATGGAACATAAGCTGACCTTTGTCAGATTTACACATTAAAGCAGTTTCTCTTCCCTTTGACAACGTCCATTAGCAAGGAACACTATTTGCTGAGCAGATGGAAAAGAGTAAGGGATGCAACTTCAAAATAGCCCTGGAAAAACTGAGTTGTTCTGTCAGCCTCTGAATTCTTTCCCCTCCCACTCCCATTCGATTTTGAGAATCTATTCGGTTAAAATTGGTAAAATCTGCTAAAATAAATACCTTAGAATGTTACAGTGTAGTTGCATTACATTTCTCTTTTTAATAGAGCATATAAAATGCGAGTTTACAATGGGTTCAGTAAGCTGTAAATCAGCACTTTTATTCAGTTTCGGTTCTGAGCTATTAATCCCTAATACAGAGGCAGAACGCTGATTTGCTGGTCTAGGACCTCCCGAGAGAATATCTCCAATAATCCCGATGACATGGAAAGGAAACGTTACTGAATCACCTGAGTCCCTGCTAGACACATCCCATCGCCCCACAACTCAACGTTCACAGAGCTTAAGAGTCTTAATTATCAAGGAAAAAAAAAATAGAATTCCCTTTTGGCTTCAGTGAGCTGCAGTTACGAAAAACAAGTGGAATTTGCTCAAATAATTGCAGGCAAGTCCCTAATGGGGTTCTGTGCTTTGTCAGGAGTATTTTGGGTAAGGAACCCCCCCATGAGGTGAAGCCACAGAGCCACCCTTCCCTGTGCTTCTGAGTCAGACTCTGGTGCACCCCTGGCAGTGCCAGCACAAGGAATGCGGCGCTCGGATTGTCAGCGGGAAACAAAGGACACACACACCACCACAGCCAAGTAATTTTAAAGAATTTTAATACAAACTTAATATAAACTATTTCAGTCCCTCTTAACATGTAAGACACTGACTCAAAATACTTTTATACCTTTTTTCAAGTATTGCACAATGTAGGTACAAAATTAATATTTACGATTACATTTTCTTCCATAATATATAGCAAAAATCTTTAAACTTTTAACAGAAAATACAATTTGTGTTTCTTTTGAAAAAAGCAAATATTTCGTACATTTTAATTCCACCACTAAGGAATATTCTGTACACAACTTTTTTACTTTTTTTAGAATTGATGTCTTTAAGATGGATATCTTACAATTTCAGTAAAAAAAATACAACATGAAGCTGCTGCAGCTGTCACAGATCACTGTAGTAAAAAGATATAAATGCAATACCATGTTGTAGAAACAATATATATACTCTGATATTTTACAAACTTTGTACTAAATTAAATTATACAATTAGAAAAAGACCAATAAACCCACCTATTAGTGCCAATTTTTTTATATATATACATATATGTCTGAGTACATATATATATATACACACATGAAAAAATTAGCCACTTCCTTGCTATATCTTAAATACTGTAAGAGGCCATATTTCTGAGAGTATATTTTTGTAATGTACAGTCAGTATAAAATAATTTTGTGCTTGGTTGGCAAATGAAAAAATGATGCATGTTGTATTTATCTAACCAAGCCTGAATGTATTCATACTACAAGCCTTAAAAAAAATCTCAAGAGGTGGAAAAAAAGATACACCCTTGGGTACGTGCATTTTAACTTGTACAATAGTATTTACTTGGATTTCATTTTCGGTTTATTTTTAGTTAGCCATAACCGGCTGGAATTGCTGGTTAGAATACTGCATGTTGTTTAAACTAAAATTCAAGCCATCCACAAAAGACTTCTCATTTAGACCTCCATAGGCTGCAAACATATCAAAGGCATTACTGTACTGGAGAGGACTGAGGTTAAGGGGGCTGTCACCAGGAAAGATGCTACTGGTACTACCTTGACCCTGCATGTTGGGGAAAATGAACTCCTTTGCATTAGGAGACAGGGCAGAAGTCTTCTGCTGTTGCTGTTGCTGCTGCTGACTGCCTAGGCCAAGCCCGTAGAGAGAGTGCATGGAGGAGGAGAGGGATTTCTGCTTCAACAGGTCATTGACATTCAAGCCAAGGTTGGTGGGAGAGGTGCGGGCGACCTTGTTGCCACGGCCGCTATTCTTCATTTTGGTCGAGCCAAACTTGGTGGCAGCAAATGTGGCAGTGGTGAAGGTTAAAGGCTGAGTGGAGCGGGGCATGAAGGTCGGGCTCACAGCAGCTGAGTGACCAAAGGGAGGAGAAGGAGAACTAGACACTGAAGATGCTGGGTCACTAATTGGCATGAACACCTGGGCCTCTGGGTTAAAGCTGTTCTTGATTTCCTTATCCAACTCACATCCATTTTCATTATCATCCACATAAAGCACTTTCACTGGTCCCTTTTCACCGATTTGGTATGAAACCTCAAACGGGTCAATCCAAACACTAAGATCCTGAGGCAAGTTGCCACGAACATCATCAATGTCCAAACCACTCTCTTTGGATGCTTGTTCTATGACTGGGTCCACTTTCTCCCCTATATGAATACATCTAAACCCTGATCCTTTGTATGGCTTTTCTGGATACCAGTGCCCTTCATACTTCTTTTTCAGAAGTCTTTCAAGCTCTTCACCAAAAATGTTGACACGTCGTCTGGGAAGCTTATTGTACAAATATGAAATAATAAAATTGAGTGCTACTTGGATTTCAAGCTGCATAGCTGCTGTGCCACAGAGTTATAAGTCTGTTTCAAAACCCGAAGAAGAAAGTGTTCAAGATGCCACAGGGAAACAGAATTTCATTCAAAGTGCTGATTTGAGTTGATTATTATCCTTCACCTTGAGTGCTCTTGTTCCTTTAACAAAAAACAAAAGCAAACACATCCAAATAAGAACAGCGTAAGATCAGGCTCCAAGGTCTATTCTTTTAACTTCACTTTCTGCAGAAAATAGGTTACTTTTTAAGTGAAAAAATGTGCATCAAACTATTTCTGTTCCTGCCTGCGGAAGGTGAGGATGCCAGCTCTGTTCAGCGTGACTTACAAACAACACTGCAGAGGATGGGCTTGTGTTTACATATACAGCATGGGGCACTTCCAAATCACATGAGCTGGGTGCTTAGTTATTCACAAAGCAGCAAGGATAATTTTTAAGACATCACAGAACTGCCAAGCCTGTCAAGGGTTCAATTACCAACCCATATTTGGATGATTTATAGTACTCAGCTGAAAAATTTAGTACCAGACCATTAGTTTAGCCTGAAAGGTCTTAGTCCAAGGGTCATTTATCACTTTAAAGTTTGGAAACATATTGACTGCAACTGTAGGCTGAAGAATCATAAAAACATTAACAATTGTTTTATAAGGTTTCACATGAATAGCTAAAATGATGCAACATTTATTTTAAGTCCAAGCAAATCTCCCTAAACTTTGCACGGGTGAAATGTTGCAAACTGAGGAGAAAATGTCTGCTGTGCACATCCAACAGTTCACACTGAAATGCAGTCAGCACATACAGAATAGCTGCACGTATGTTCTGTCAGAAGGGTGGCCAAGACCGCTAAGTTAATTCGTAAATTTTTCTCTTTCTACAAATTATTCCCTATTTTCAGATGCAAGATGCAATTATATACTCCATTATTGTATCACACTGTCTGCAGCTCAGATTTCAAAAAGTTCCAGGGCTAACAGGCCTTTTGACAGCCTCAAACCTGACTGCCTTTCTCCTTCTCCATGACTCCATTTTATATGTAATGTAAGATATGGTTGCCACTCCTTCACAAAGGACACAAGAGAAATTAGCTGTCTAAAGTTAGAGAAGGGACAAGAATCAGGTATTAGCACACGTACTGCTAACACAAATCCTGCAGCACATTCGTATAAATGTACACACACACCACACACCTTTGTCAAAAAGTTCCAATGAAACAAAACATGGGGATTTTTTTTGGCTCAAGTTAAAAGCCCAAAGAGAATTTCAATTAACAGTGGGGCTTTTCTGCACTGCATCACTAGGAACAAAATTTAGTGTAGCTGTCACAAAAGATTAGAGAAATCAAAGTTAAAGAATTTTGATATTAACAATGTGACTACAATGCTTTTTTATTTCTTGCTCCAAATAATCTCCTTTTAAAGTCTGGAACCCTATTTCCAAGCCACTCGTGTTCTCCCCAACATGGTATGGGAATAGTTTGAAAGGCTGTATGATAAGGCGACCTTTAAACGTTTGCTGGATCAGCACCGGGTGGGGATAAGGAAAAGATCAAGGGCAAACAGAAGATATTTACAAAAGGGGCACAATCAGTACAGAAAAGCTGATTGGGTGGTTAAACGGGGCATTTAAAAATGATTTATTAATCCATCTGTGCTGTTTCCCTTCCCCCATGTCCTTTAAGAAAGAAATGCTCTCTTCAGAGCGCACCGGGCTGACGCTGTAAATTTTTCTACGCGAAACTGATCCAGGGTACAAAAGCAGCTGATCAAATAGATCGGCTTGATCATTTCGAACTTGTTCTTTTTATATATTTATGGGAAGACGGCAGTATTTCTGGGGGATCCGAGCCCATCCGTGGCCCGGCAGCAGCGCCCTGGCAGGAGCCTTAAGCAGTGGGAGTTACATAACCAGGCAGTCGGGTCTCATTAGATTTCTGCTCACAGCCCTGGAGCTCCGGCGGCAGCGGGAGGAGGAGGAGGAGGAAGAGCATTTTCTGAGCCCGTAAGAAAGCGAAGCAGGAAGAGGAAAGGGGATGTCTGGAGGGCGGGTGGGGGTTGCAGGGCCCCTCTCCCGGCGCACAGTCGAGCAGGTCCCGCAGGGTGCTGCCGGCGCTCCCGGAGCGGCCCAGCGCCG
>VXBT01004369.1:429023-556357 GCA_013400235.1 Oriolus oriolus
TTTTTAATTCTCCGCCTCTTGCTCTGTTTGTATAATAATAAAGCGTTTTGGCATAAGCGCTACATGGGCGCCGGGAGAGATTTGGAAATGCCAGGACTTTAACCCTTCGGAGCTGAGAATATATGTGAGAATGGGAGGTAGTAATCCAAAAGCTGAAATATTAAGGGAAAGAAGAGGCTTTCCCTTCTACAGCTTATAATTTCTGATGGAAGGCTTAATTCATTGTAAAACATAGTTTTTATTCAGGCATATCAGTGTTGATGCTACTGAGATCGCAGTATTGCAAACAACTTGAAAATCTTGATTGAGACTCAAAATATTTACAGTTTATCCCTGTATTTCTCACCCATTTTTAAATCTAGAGGGTTGCACATGCCTTCAGTGAAAACTGGGTCACTTGTCGCTGTGCACCCCAAATGGAAAATAAAATAGGAAGATTATAACATTACAAGCACTGGCAACTGGGAGACTACTGGGAACTGCTGTAGTATCTCTGGGAATCTGAAAGAGAGCCCTGGGTATTTGTTTTGATCAAAAAGAGACAAAGTGAAACAACTCCCTAAACAGAGAAGGTGAAAAGACAAATAGAGGGGGTTGTTTTGTTGTGTTTTTGTTTTGACATTAGAGCTCAGGAGTCCCCGTAGAACAACAAAGACACATTGGCAGGTGACATCAGCCACTGGTGACGGTTCAGCTCTCTCTGTGCTCGGTTCTGGGGTGGCAGCAGCACATTTCCCTTTGAAGTGGGAAAAACTGCACAGCGCCGCAGATCAGTGTTTTCAGGTGAGATTTCATAAGGAGCTTTACAAACGCGGTAACTGCTGCTGAGCTGCTAAAAAAAGCCAGGTTGTAAAAGCAGAGACTTTCTTTTAAATGGTTTTAGTGCTACATGAGAAGCATTAGGAACTGAATTAAATGTACAGAGCTAAGACATTGGTAATCAAGGCAGCCATGGGATCCTTTAAAGCTGTAAAAATTGGGATGTGCTTTTCTGGGACTTATGGAAAGGAAGCTTCTCATGCAGTCCATGCTGCAGAAAAATCCGGTGTTAAATGCAACTTGACCATCTTTTAAGTCCCTCCCACCCCAAACCATGCTATGTTTCTAGATGTTAAAGATGGGTCATTGGCCCAGGAATAACCTCTTTGAGGATCAAGCCCACTTCTAATGTTCCAGTGAAAGTTTCGATTTATCCTTGTTTGTCTGAAAAAATAGCTTTTAAACTGCAGTGATCATAGTGTGGTGCACATACGGCATGTCAGAAGTAGGTGGCCAAACTGTAGTAGTGTTAAATTATTAACACCTAAACCCGGAGTTTAATCCGGGATCATTTGTATTCTTAAAACCTCGACTGGCTTTTTGATCCACAAGGGTCAGAGAAGGGCCTGCAGTGTTTTTCAGCCCTTTTGATTAATACCCAGCAATAACAAAATGTCTGCCTCTCCCTGCTAGAAAAATCTTTAAAAATGCAATCAATACAAAATAACTCCAGCAGCAAAATTTTACTCATGTTGCCAATTCTATTCAGCTGGAAGATTAATCTTAAAAGAAAAGAAAAACTATATATTCTCATCTCTCCTGACAGACCTTGACAAGTCTTCTCCCCGGCAGAGCAAATCAACACAAGTATTTCAGAGCGGGGCAGGAGGCAGGAGCGAGATTAGAAGTAAGAAGACTTTCTTAATCTATATTAAACAAGAAGGGTTTGATCTCATGCCCTGTTCCTGGCCAGATCCTGCAATGCTGGCCAGAAGACAGCCATCAGCAACTGAACTACAATTTCCACAGTCTGGGTCTCTGCAGAATAATCTCTCGATCCAAGATCTCTGCATTGTAAAACAACTACATTACCACGAAACCTTGTAGAGACTGCACAGACCCAACAAAGGGACCTTCTTTTCTGCTAAAGAAATCTAAACTTGGTTCCTCAAATCATAACTAGCACTCTTTAAAAGTGTAAATTAGTATTATTTATTGATCAGCACAATGTCCAAATCCAAAATACAGTTTTTTAATTTTAAAAGTTGTTCAAAGGAGTTATATATAACCAAGAAAATTTTTACTAATTATTTCAACAAGGACAAGAATTTTAAAGCTCTAGGAAGAAAGGCTCAGAATTTCCACCACCCATCTCTGTCCTCTTCATAGAATCCTTTTCTCTGCTGAATGAATGTTGCTGTAAAGAATATATAAGATTTATCCTGATAGTGGACATGAAGCTTTGTATCATACATTCCTGAATATAGTGCAGTCTCTTTTTGAACATTTTCCTATTTCGGAACACAATTCTCCTTTTAGCGTGGGAGCCTGGGCTTTGATCTTGAAAAAACGGAAAGCTTTCCCCATTGTATTCATCCCTCTCTAGCCCAATTTTATCCAATTGCTGATTTTAACGTGTGTTCCTTTTCCCCACCATCTATCAGTGTGAGCAACCAGGCCTGGCTGCTCTCCAGCAGATATCTTAGCACTGAGTTTGAAATGGAATGTAGATTCTCTTACATTTCACTTTACCAGCAGTGATTTTTCCATAAATACAGATTAGAGAGGGGGTTTGGACCTATCAGGTGTTGCCCAGTGCCAGGAGCTCTCTGACCACAAAGGTTTTTTGAGGTGGGAAACCACAAAATCACCTTGTAAGTGACGTTGTGTCAATGGAGTAAAAAATAAGCAGGAGCAGAATTCAGGCAAAAGAGCCAGGTCACCTTCTAGGAGAGCCCCAAGCTTGTCCCTAATCCTGTGAAGGGGCACGTGTTGGTTCCCAGCGATGGAGAGCAGCTGGCAGGCAGGGGCTGGCACAGCTCGAGCTGCCAAGGAAGTGCACACGGCAGGATGTGTGCCATGACTCTGTGCAACCTCCTGCCCCCCGGGGCAAACAGCCCAGGCTGTGCCCAGGCTTGGCCCTCTGCAGCTCAGGGGGCTGAGGAATGGCAGTGGTGTCCTGGGAACGTGCAGGAGAGGGACGGAGGCAGGAGGAGCTGGCAGTGTCTGTCGGTCTGGGCAGAGATACAGTTGTGACAGAGGGGGAGGAACAGCCCTTGAAGTGGAAAGAGGGAAATATTGAGTAAAAGGGGGAGAGTGGAGGACAGAGGGTACAGTAGTGATGGGCTGTGACCCTGAGAACAGCCCAGCATTGAGCACCCCATCCTGGAAGCCCTGAAAGTTTGGGTATCAATTCCCATGGGATGCTGTGGGTCTGGCCTGCCCCACAGCTCAGCTGGGCAGGCAAATTCAAACACCAGCAACAGGACTTGTTCTGCTGTTGCAGTGTGTGATGTTTGTGGCTCTGGCGATGCCAAAATTTTAGAAAGTTGGCTACCAAGAGCTAGAGCTTGAATGCCACAGACTGAAAGGCAGGTTCCAGATCTGGGTATCTACAGCTTTGTGCAGCAAGTACACTCAAAAAAACCTTCTAAGTTGGTACTTTCTTAGATATTAGTGACTCTTCTTAATTAAAAATAAAAATCTCCCTCTCTCTTTTTATGCATACATATCACTTTGCCAGGCCAACATGAGTAAAAGGAACTGATCTGCAGGAGATTAGAGCTCAGATCTCACAGGGACATCACTCTCCTAAGTGGCATGCTACCAATATAATAGCTTACCTAGAAAAGGAGTCCTGAGCAAGACACAGAAAGCAGCTGCTGGGTAAGAAGGGGAAATAAAACCAGGAGAAATAAAGATTTTGCACCAAAGCTTTGTTCTTCCTAAAGTTTCATCCACCTTCAAGGATGAAACTTCAAGTAAAAAGGTGGGTTGTTTTTTTGCCTGAAGATGGTATAAGGCAGGATCTGTTCTTGAAGAGGAGCCTGATAAACCACATATTCAGAATGGGGTACAGATTCTGAGAAGGCCAGTTAGAAAGAGTGAAATGAGGAGTAAGGAATCTAAAACTGCTGTGAACAGTAATGGTCACAGGTAGATAGGGCACCTGGTGACCATTATAGGCACCTGATATTAGGTGTAATAAGAGGGGGAGGGAATGGGAAATATTTTTTGAGCATCAGAATTTCCTATAGCTGTGAATAAGTGGGCTGAAGAAGGAGGAAGGAAGATTGATTTCATACCTTAGAGAGGCTGACCTTTGAAGAAAGTTTTTATTAAAATCCAATATAATTTCTTCCTCGAGTTCACCTTTGCGCTGGGATCCTGCCAGTTTAATGCCAGTTAGTTGTGCAGTATCTGTTAATAGATAAAATTATGAGGTGAGGACTGTCCTAGCTGATAGCCATGGAACTTCTAAATTAATCAGCTTCAAGTGCTTTACAGCACTCATTCCAAACAATGATTCATAAACAGTTTTAAAGAGACAGAAAGCTGCTTTTTAAACTGTCAATACTTTAATGGGGATCAAAAATAAACACTGAAGATGAAGGACTGATGTTTTGCCCTTTCAGTTTCTGAATAGATGAAGGTAGCTTGAAAACATCTCACTAGGAATTTACTGAAGAATTTTGTGTACTTAGGATTTTCCAAGAAGACAAGTAAATCTTTTTTTTTCCTGAAAAGGGAATTCCAGGAAAACTGTCTAGTATTATTCAAGAGAGATACTGAATGGGAAAGAGTAGATAATAAATGGGGAAAAAAACTCAGTACAAAGAAATAGCTTTCATTCAGTTGGTTTAAACTGAAAGAAGGAACAATGGAGGGGTGACTGTTTACCAAAAAGGTCCAGTACACCCAAAAATTTTGCTTGTTTTTTTTTTTTTTTTTTGACATTCTGATTATCATCAGCTAGGGTAAAAAAAATCATCTGAGAATTACCAGGAGTGTCTTTTTGAAATAAATGGAAACTCAACTTTCTTTAAGCAAAGATCCAGCCAATACCACCTTTTCTGGCTAGTCACAATGCCAGAAATTGCATTTGGCACTCTAAGCCACCCAACAAACCTCTGGCTCTCCCAGCAATACTTTTTGTTTACTTAGGAAGGATCAGTGAAGCCTTCACTGTTTTCTAGTTCTTCAAGAAAGTGATGTAGATGCACTTTGAATGAGAAGGGGAGGAAGGATGTTTTCCCTCACTGTCAGTTTATTATTGAGATTGGAAGGTGCCTCAATTTTTTGCAGTAAAATCCAGAACAAAATATAATTTTAACATCCCCAGAAGATCTCCCTTGGTTTTTGCCTAAGAATTTGAAACAACCAAGAACAGTGCAGCTCAGTAAGAAGCCATCCATATTTTAAGCTTTCAGGAAGTCTCTTTTCTCTGGAGCACGTGGCTGTGGGCTTCTTGTGCCTTTCTGCATACTATTCCTATCAGTAACAGTGTTTAATTCTGAGCCCAGGACTTGGAGAGTTTAATTAGTGACTACTGGGTGACAGACAGAATATCACCTTTAGGAAAGGTACAGGTCAGAGGTGTTGATACTGGGTCTGAAGGCAGTCTGATTTGAGAAGTGCTGAGTTAACCTGCTGTGCTGTCACGCTGTGACAGTGTGAGTGACGGTGACTTCAAGGTAAATGAGTTCAAATATCTGTGTCTTGATAAATACAGTCTGAAAATCCTCCTCATGAGAAGATCATGAAAACTATCTTCATTTAAAAAAAAACAAACAAAAAACCCAACAAAGGTGTTTCTTTTCAGCTGAACAGGAACCTAGTACTTGTACAGACATGAAGAGCTAGTTGAGTGGAAAGATGCCAGGATATGACAGCTGAAGGTTTGACCCTGAATCTTTAAGGGTATTATCCATGGCGGGGGGGAGAAAAGCCAATGGAAATTTCTCTTTGAGCTTGCTATGCTACAGATCTGGTCCTTACTCAGCTCCTATTAAAGTCCATCGAGTCATGGAGACAAGAATAATGGAAGGGAATGAAAATTCAAGCTGTGTGTTTGCTCCTGAGACATACAAAGCGGATTTTACACAGTTTGTGCATGGTGTTCATGTAAGGAGTAGTTCATGGGAGACTCAGTCTGTCACTGGCATTGAAATGATCACTCGGTTTAAACAGTAAATCACTCATTTCCTCTCCAGCTTCTGATTCCTAAAGGTGTAACTGCCAAAATAATATAATAAGTGCCTTAAAAGAATAAGCAAAAGGTTGTATTAGCATAACAGCTTTCCTGAACTGATGTCAAAATGCTGCATAAAGCCACACCTTGAAATCCCCCAGGACAGTGCTTGTGGGACTTGCCAGTAACACAATTTCACAGAGATTCTTCTGTTTCACAGACATTCTTCAGTTTCAGCTCTTCACCCTGTGATGGACAGGTTGAGCCACCCTTGTGTACCTCCACATATATGACCCACTTCATTAGAACAGAATGTTTTCTCTAGAACACACAACCCAGTAGGAGCCATTATCTCATGTGCTATTATTAATGCAAAGACTTCAGACAGCCCCTGCACACAGCAGTGGATCTGTGCAGTCTCAAGAGTAGCCGTAACGAAGATCTTCAGAAGCAGAGATAAAACAGCCATGTCACACAATTACATTGAGTTTGGCAATGGGAAGAAGAGATTTCTTCTTGATCCCGCATGACTATTATCTTCCACGCTGGCAAATGAGCACTCAGAGTGACATACTTTTTATTGTAGCTAATGGAACTCAGATTTGTAAAGAAGGTGATTCTGCTGTGTGACCATATTATCTAAATTGCTTTGTCGCCAACGCATAAAAAACTGAATATAAAATTGCCTGAGCATAATTGAGTGCTGACTCACCCCCCGATTAGGGTAAATGCTGCAGCGTTCCAGGGTGTCCTGGAGCTTTCTATAGTCTCACAATCCTATGTGAAATCTCCTGATTGATTTTTTTTTTCCTCCTCCAAGCAAACTTATGTTTCATGCTCCTATTTGAGGCTAGATGCTACAAATCCAGCTGCTGTCACAAGACATCTTCCCCCTGCTTCGTTATCTTGATCAATTTTCTGCTGAAACTCTCATCTTTCATCCTGGCTGGTGCAGTTGCCTCCCTTGTGATTATTCCAACTTCTGGCTCTCCATATTCATAGCCACTCTCCGAGCTCCAACACAAACTCTCTAGTTTCTAAGGCTACATAGCTGAGGATGTTTTCTCACAAAAGGCTTTTCCATAAATTCTCACAATTTCATTGTAGTCTAATCTGAGGCTGCATACGCACATGACACTGCTCAGAGCAGACTTTTAACAAAAGTACCTGCATACATGAGCAAGAAAATACAGACCCAAGTATTTTAAAAGGAATATTTTTAATCTTGAAAACAGCTCCATACCCATTAGGTGTAACTGTATGATTATCCTTAAAACCAGAACAATTCTCAGGTTTTGAAATTTAAGTAGAAGGGCAATTGTAAGAAGCAATGCCAGAGACCCGAGGTGAACTGAGCCATGGATACTGGGCAGAGAGCTCAGATTTAGCTGACTGTGGCAATAAGTCAAACCAGTACTTGTGCCTTGGGTGATCTCTATTTCAGCTCTCCCTCAGATAGTGAAAAGAACAAGCAGAAGAAGGGCTATGACCTAAATGAATTACAGCGATTATTAACCAGCAATCCCACCTACAAGGGTTTGCAAAAGACACCAGCCCTGAGCTGGAGGATCTGGGAGTGAAACCAGTCATGGAAGTGGCAGAAATTGGTTTTGTTTCCAGCTATCTATGAACATCTCCTTTCTGGCTAGCTGGACTATTGCATGAGCAGCTGTTGAAAACCGAGTAAGGAAGAGGCTGAAATTTGTTTCCTTTATATGTGGGGCTGGTTTCATTTCAGAAAATAAAGAGTATTTATTCACACATTAGGCTTAGATTCTCCAGAAGCACTTGTCTCTGCACAGCCTAACCTTGTTCCTTATCAGGAATTTTAACTTTTGTTGTCTGGTAAATTCTTTGCCCCAGAGAGGATAAATCCCATTTATCTCCAGCTTTAGAGAGATAATAATGCAATTGTTCCTTCACACCAGGAGATCTGCTCCCTGGAAGTTCTCTTCTGAGTTGGATCATATTTTCTCCAAGAGCTTCCTTCTGTAGAATAAAAAGAAATTGAGTTGAAATGTGTTTCCAGAGACAAGCCCTTAAGAAGACAACTGATTGTAAAAAACCACCATAAATATAGTAAGGAAGAGTAAATCTAAAATTCAGAGCTGATCTAAAGCTGGGTCAGAATCCAGCCAGAGTTAAGGATCTGGTCTCTTCTGATTGATCAGCACAAAGGCTGTACCTTTGCAAAATAAAGGCACATTTAAAAGATGTAATGGGGAAAAAAAGAGGACTCTCTAATGGTGAAGAAAGCAACACATTCTGAGATTTAAAAAAACGCTGTCTGAACCCTTCAAAGATAGGAATGAAGTGCATAAAAGCACCCATGGCTTCCCCAGACAGGTTAGTGTTGTTGTTACTCCCAGCCACGGCTGCATTTGACAGCTCTCTCACTTATATTGCCAGAAGTGTGCTTTGAAAGCCCAATATTCCTATCCAGATTGTTCTTGCTAAATGTTTGACAGCAGCCTGCCCAAGTGACATCCAAATGGGGACAATTAATTGTTAATGTCCCCAGTTCAGCTGAATCAGGGAAGTGCCTAGATGACAAGGAAGAGCATCAGTGGGAAGACTCAAGGGAGGCACCAGGGGATTTGCCGAGGGGAGCGATGGATTCGATGTCTGCAGCCACTCCCACATTTAACCTCTTCATCTACAGCAACTGGTGGGTTACTCAGCTGCCATTTACTGTTACCCTGCCAGCAGGGCTGTGGGCAGAGCAAGGAAGCAGAGCACCCTTGGCTGAAAGTCCCTGCTCATTCTGCAGCAAAGATAAGCCCTCAAATGGAAATTCTTCAAAGGGATGAGGCCGAGCAGACTGTCACCATGGGCATCTTGAAGCAGGCAATCAGGCCTCCCTTTAATAAACAGAGATACAAGATGGGCAGGGAAGAGCATGATTCTTAAATGTGTTGGAAAAATGAGGCTGGGATATCTGTTGTCCCTGATCCACAAAGCGATGGAGGTTCCTGAAGAAGCAGCAATCAAACAGGAGCACTCTGCCGGTCCTGCCCTGTGGCTTGTGCTCTAAACTATAGCTAATGAGTGTAAAGGCCCTGACAAAAAAAGCTTCCACAGAATCCCTTTTCTAAGGCCTTTGATTTTACTGGAACATGCACAGCAGTAAAATTCATATAGCCAACAGGAAAGCCATGTCCTGGCCTGACCCTGCCACAGAAAACGGCAAAACAAAGGTGAAGGGATTTGGGGTCACGTTTGGGGAGGATCCATGATTCAGCATGTCTGTTTACTAAATCTCCTGCAATCTGTCATGTAATGAAGGAGTGTGGCAAACACCTGCAGCTCCAGGCTGCTTCTTCGTTGTGAAAAGGTACAACCTGGGCAGTGACGAGCATCTGAGAAATAAATGACTCTCAATTAGGACAGTAGGTCAGAAAGAGCAAGATGATTCATATCCAGGACATACTCCAAACCTCCACAATAACACTCAGCAATTCTGTTCTGCTTTGCTCCTTCAAAGCGCCCACAAACACCCCGTCCTTCCCATGGCACTGGCAGGTAGCAGGCAGCGAGGCTTGGGTGTGCACTGAGACCTGCTGATTCCTGGAATAATTGAGCTAAGCTGGGAAAAAGTGCCTTCCACAGCAACAGGAAGGAATGAGACAGCTCTGTCCTAGTCACAGCATGCCACTGTTTGTTTAGAAATCATGGGACATAAAGATTCACACCCCAAAATTAATAAATAAGGTACCCAGAATTAATAGCCTCTTTTAGGGAGCCGTCTGCATGCAGTTTTCCCAGGAGTAAGCAACAGGTCGTGACAGATGGGATTTAGGAGTGCTTGGCTCCTAGGTTAGCACCCTGACAATGCCTCTGCTCAGCTGTGCAAATCATATTTTACTTGCTTGACTGTGAGTTGCTGGGCAGTGGGATGTAATTTTCCATGCTTGCTGTTGGCACGCAGTGGGATGTAATTTTCCATGCTTGCTGTTGGCACTGGGTTTTACCTTGACTTGCATCTGACAGGGCAAGCTCTGTCAACATTGTTTCACCTCTTGGAAAATAATAATTAAGAAGCCTGGATGAAAGGCATGTATTAGTACCCAAGAACTGATGGCCAGCTCCACTTTAACCTAGTCACCACAGTTTACTACTCTGCCATAAAATGTCTTTTCCAGGTTTGCCTGAAGACTGGGATATCAGGAAACCTTAGGGGTGCCAGACATACATTGGGATGACTTTGATCTCTCTAAAAACAAATCTTTTAAAGTTTAGATCAAGGAATCTTTTAACGAAACAAAGAAATAGTGCCACTTATATCAGTTCCAGATATAAATAAATCTGCTAGAAATAAACAGGAGCAAGGCAAAAAGGAGACAGCCACGCTCTGCAATGTCAGTCCAAAGTGACTGTCTGATGGATGATGATATGGCTGGCTGGGAAAAAAATTCAGTTTGAAAGTCTTGCTGCCAGCCATCTGGCAAATCTTCCAAAGGATATTGCTGTACAGCGGCACTGAATTGGTACCTGCTTTGCATCTCCTGCTATCAAGACAGGCTATTTACTCCTTTAATGTAATGAGGGTTTTGGAATCTCTACTATGACTTTCACCTTAGGGACTCATTGTAGTGCTCCCCACAGCCAGTTCTCTGTTCCCTGCCCCCACCAGTCTGCCATGGATGCAGAATCTTATGCCAGGATCCTTTAGGAATGGAAAAGCTCTCTAAGATCGAGTCCAGCTGTAACCCAGCAAAGCCAAGCCCACCACGAAACCATGTCCCCAAGTGCCACATCTGCAAGTCTTTTAGATACCTCCAGGGATGATGACTCCACCACTGCCCTGGGCAGCCTGTTCCAATTATTGGCAGCCCTTTAGGTGAAGAAATTTTTTCTATTATCATCACAGGATCACAGAATGGCTGGGGTTGGAAGGGACCTCTGGAGATGTCTGATCCAGCCCCGTGCTAATGTTGGCTTACTCAGAGCAGGTTGCACAAAGTAACAATTCTTTTAAAAAGATCTACCCAAAGTAAAGATGCTCTTGGACATTTAGGGGGTCACTAAGACGCAGAGCACACCTGACTCCATCCAGGCTATTCCAGACCCTCTACCAGTTCACAGCTTAGGGTGCTGCTCCCTTGTCCTGCAGGGGAGGCAGAAGTTCACAGCACTGGGATTTGCAGCACATCCATCCTCTTGCTCCAGAGGCATCATTACTTCGTGCTTGGAGCTGAAGGGCCACATTTCATACTTCTGAACAGTGTAAGGCTGATTTTCCTAACTGAGTCATTTGGACTCCGTACGCCAGAAGGCAACAGTAAATATCGCCACTGGCCATTTCCTACTTAACATAAAGCAATAACAATTTAATGTCACTTCAAAAAGCATTCCATGAAAACTAAAAATCTCTAAAGAGCAGGCTGTCTGGATGAATATTAATGATTTTTTTTCCTGTTTCTTCAGCTCCTCCCAGTTGGTCCATAATGAGCTGTAACTGAGTCCACAACCCTCCTGAGTTGTGATGAAGCTCAGTGGCTTGAGGCCATGGAACTGGGAGTACTGGCACATGGATAACCCCGACTGAGGGGCAGCTGGAGATCCTATCTGGTGACCAGGCACTCCTAGGTTGTAACATGGGCCCAGTAAAAGCTATTTTCAGCCTAAATGATCTTTGATACTGAAACTAGAGTTAACCTGGATGGTGAGCGGAGGAGATCATCTGCTCTGAGAAATGAACTAAAGGAGAATAGGGTGGGAGAAGAGTGGGATCATAACAAAGGAGAGGGACTCTTTAGGGAGAGGAATTAATTTGGAAACATGCAGTGATGGAAAAAGAAACACAGGAAAAACTGCTGTTGCATCTCCCCATCACTCCCTCTCAGGTCCCTGTCCCCCCTCAGCTGCCAACCACATTTGTCATTTGTAATTCTCAGCCTTCTTAGATAGATGGGGCTAAGCAGCAAAAGCTGTCTCAGAGCAGCTCCTCTGACCTTTGCTACTGCCAGTTTTAGTAATTTTTAGTCAATTTGGTTTGGTTGTTAATAAGGACTTGCCTCTAATTTCACCATGTGCAGCACTAACTTGTTAGCAAGCTGCTCCAGGAGATCTTTATAGGACAGTGGAAACCAGGGAGAGGAAATAATTACAGTGTTTCCACCTCTGGTAGTCTGCTTCAGGGCAGGTATAAATAGATCCATAAGTGTTTGTTCACTTAAAAGTTCAGCGCAACTGCTTTCTCAATTGCCAGCAGCAGAAGTAATGGATGGGGGTTTTTTTCTTAAAAAATGAGGGCAAAGATGATCTACTAAATATCACCCTCCCTTCCTCTAGACTGCAAGTAGCGTTTAAAAAGTTACAGAATTTTTACCAAAACCAGATGTTGGGTGTATAAAAGTACAGGCAGTTTTTAAAAGACATTATATTTCTTTGGAAGGGGAAGGACAATTAGATCAGAAAACTCAATTCAGCTTCAGAACAGAGGAACTTAATGGGGAAAAAAAAAGAAGGAATTCACATTTCATTCACTTGGTGCATCCAAAAAGCTCTGGACTGGTGCATGCAAAGAGTAACTCCCTTTGGAGCATCATCACAAGCTTTGAGAAAGAAGTTGCTAAAGTGTCTGAAAATGCCCTGTTTCTTGTCCTCTGCTCTTCAGAGAGCAGAGGGGGCACAACACAATGCCCAGATGGGGTGCAGCTGGGGTCCCAGCAGGTTATGGGGACATTGATCTGTGAGCTGGGCAGTGGGACACTTGCATCCAGCTTGAGCATCCCAGAAATAACCTGCCTGACTCAAAGAAGGTTTGATGGCCTCTTCTCAGGGCCCAGCACACCTTGGTGCAGGAGGAAGGACAGCCCAGTGTGGGTGGCCTGGACCTCTCTCCAGGAGCAGCACTCCCACGGCTCCATCCTCTCATGGCTGGAACTCAAAGCCCTGCCAACATTCACTTTTCCCTGCACCAAACTGTTTAAATAAACTTCCCCAGTGTGGGCTCGAAGAAATGCAATAAACATCGTTTGTGTGGCTCCTCGGCAGCTCAGCTGATGGGCTGCCCAGGAGGGCATCACCAGGGCTCTCCAGGCAAATGTGCTGCCTCTGGCCTCCCACACTGAAACCTCACCTGGCGCTCCGTAACAGCCCATCAGTGCAATACCCTGCTTCTGCCTATTGCTCGAGCTGCAGCTATCACATTTAACCAAACAATAGCTGAGAAACAAAAGACATTTTAAGTGACTTGTGGTGTCTGCTGAGCACCAGCTGCCCTTTTTGTGTTCTACTGTGTCTTCTGTCCATGCTTGGGTGTCCTGGGTCCCATTTAGCTGCAAAAGCCCAAAGCTACAGTGAGAGGAACAATCTAATCTGGTAGGGAAATAAAACAGTTGATGACTCATAAAAGCAAAAGGGACAGATATTTGAAAAGGAAAATAGCAGAGCAGATTCAGATGTAACTGTGAGTCCTACCACAGGAGTGCCTGGAGAAGTAGCGAGTTCTGCCACGTTCTTCCACTTGAGCCCCCAGCCAGCTTCAGTGGAGCCAGGACTCAAACCTGTGGTTTCAGGTCACCTTAATAAGGCTTAGATCTGAATTAAACCACTCTTCTGCATGCCTGGGGATGTGGTGGCATGTGGCAGCCTCGGCTGCTTCAGGCTGCCCTGAAGCATCTGCAGGAACATATTCATGAGTGACAGCCCGAAGCAGTGGGACAGCGCTGTGTGCAGCCACAGGAGCTGGGCTCTGCCGCAGTCTGAGATAGCCCAAGGGATAAGGAGCTGCTCCCAGGTTTCCCATGGAGACCTGACTCCAAAAAATCAAACTCTTCTGAAGGCAACAACAGCACAAGACCCTGGGCAGCACAGGGATCTAGGAGAGGAGGACAGGAGGCTCAGCCCACTCCCCTGAACACTCACCTTTGCCTGGAGGGGCAGCAGGTGGAGTCAGTGGCTGCTCTTCAGGGGAAGAAGGACCCCAGACTGGCTCAGACACCCCTGTGATGGAGAGGGGTGGGGTATCATCCTGGGACTGATGGGACCCCCTCATAGCCCAGCTGTGGCACTTGGGGCTGTCACCTCTATGCTCCCTTCTCTCTCCTCAAGGCAGCGTAACGAGGCCAGTGGAAATCTGAAGAAGAGAGATTTCCTTTACTCAAGGATTCCTATTCAAAGCTACAGCTATTGACAGATTTTTTCTATTCCTATGCTTGGCGGAAGCTGATAGTATTTATTAAGCTGATCTCAGGCACCAGAGCTGGATCCTGACTCCTGATACGCAGGCAATCATCAGAGCCTGTTGTGTTTGCATGAACGTACTAATCCTGCCTCTGCTTCCTGAATGCATAAAGCGATGTATAGGACAACTCAGCTCTGAGAGACTTGGAGATGGCTGCAGAGGGTGAGACAGTATTTTTAATATGGAGAACTCCAAGGCAAGCTATTTTGGTACCTCAGGATCATTAACATTTTTGAATGTCTGAGAAGCTGCTAACATTTATAAGACATTACAACCAAGATTCATTCTCCCAAATGGAGAAAGAGCTCCTATTTTTCACATACTCTCTAGATATTGATAATTTTCTCATTTTCTGATATGACAGGGCTTGGGGATTTTTTTTCCCCACTGAGACAAGATGACTGACAGACGGAGATGAGAATTTCTCATGAAGAGAAGCAATGCATTTTCACACAGCTGATGCTGGAAGAAAGTAATAATTGTCCTAATACACAGGCACAGCCCTCCAGAATGGCTGATGATTTACTTCAAGAGTCAGTCATTGCTGACCAGAATGCCAGGCATGTCTTCCCAAGCCAAGATGTGAGCTGAGATCAGTTCAAACAAGCCCTCATCCCTCTGCCCACCTGCTGTGCTGCTTTCAGGTGGTGAAGGCTGATCCTGGGTGGTGATGCCAGCCTGAGATTCCCTGATCATGGAGGGTCAGGCCAACAGAGCTTCACCAACAGCTCTGCCATGGTGAGCCCAAGCCACTGTCACAGAGGTGGCACTTGGCACAGGCTTAGTTCAGTTTTAGGGTCTGTACTGGTTTGGCACAGCCTGGTTTTAGGTAGCAGAGGGGCCACAGAGGTGGCTCCTGTGAGAAGCTGCTGGAAGTTTCCACCATGTCCGGCAGAGCCAATCTCTGATGGCTCTGAAGATGGACACGCTGCTGGCCAGAGCTGGGCCAGTGAGAGAGGCTGGTAATGCCTCTGTGATGACAGAGGTAAGAAGAAAATCAAAACAAAGTCACAAGATTTTGGCTTCTAGCCAGAGAAGAGGAGGTGGTGAGAACATGTGAGGGAAAACAACGTGGTGACACCAAGGTCAGGGGAGAAGGAAGGGGAGCATGGTGAAGCAGCTGTGCCCCTGCAGCCCTGGGGATCCACAGGGGATGCAGAGATCCACCCAGAGCCCCTGGGGATCCACGGGGGATGCAGAGATCCACCCGCAGCCCCTGGGGGAGGTGCCCACACTGGAGCGGGTGGGTGCCTGGAGGAGGCTGTGATCCAGTGGGAGACCCGGTGCAGAGAGAGGGCCCTGCTCCAGGCTGGAGCAGCCTGGCCTTGCAGGGCTGCACCCCGCGGGGAGAGCCCCACGGCGCAGCAGTTTTGGGAGGGCTGTGTGCCCTGGGAGGGACTCACGCTGCTGCAGCAGGCGCGGTTCGGCTGCTGCCCGTGAGAGCGGAGCCACGGCGGGGAGCTCACGGAGAACTGTCTGCCGTGGGAGGGACCCCTCGGCCTCACAGGGAAGGACTCTTCTCCCGGAGCAGCGGAAGGGAATCCCAGTGATGGACTGACCAAACCCCCCTGCCCTGCCTCCCTGTGCTGTCGGTGGGAAGGAGAGGAGGGCCTGGGGGGCAGAAGGTGTGTTAAGGGCTTATTTTACTTCTCATTATCCTCCTCTGATGCTGTTAGTAATAAATTCACTTTGCAACTTAAGTTGAGCCTGTTTCACCCTTAAAGTGTTTCTCCCTGTCCTTATCTCACTCATGAAGCGTTTGCTAATTTTTTTTCCTTCTCTCTCCTCTGCCCGGCGGTGGCAGGGGAGGGTGAGAGCGGCTCTCGTGGGTGCCTGGTGTCGGACCAGTGTCAAACCACGACAGGGTCATTCTCAGCAAATGCTGGGGTGCTTGGAGAGCCCAGGGAACTTGGGGCAGGAGTTAGAGCTGCCACTGCAAAATCCATCTGGGATCTGCCTTAAAAAAACACAACAAAAAACCCCCTCAAAACAACAACAATAATAAAAAGAAAAATCAAAACAAACAAACAGACAAAACCCCCAACAAAGCCCGCAAAACAAAGCCAGAGAAACTGCCTCCAACTTTTGGGCCAGGACAAAGCCTTGGAGCAGCAGGAGTGCCCACTCTCAGCACCACCACCACTTCTGTCCCCCTAGAGCAGCCAAGCAGCTTTGCTTCCTGCAGGGATCCTCTGGAACCGTGTAGCTTTTCCCATGCTAGGCCACATCTTGCAGGGTTGTAGCTGTTTTACTGGTACACACAAACCAAAATTTGCACCCCTCTACCTGCTTTTCTCCCAGCCTCCTCTTCCAGCTGTTCTCCCCTCTCACTATCTGTATATTCTGTTCTCCTCTGCTGTTTGTAGTAGCTGCTATCTACGCCAAGTCCCATCCTAGTCAGCTCTCATTAAACCCCAGACCTTGTGCAGAGCTTTTCTGCATTGATCTCTCAGACAGCTTTTGTCTCTTCGACATCTAGGTTCTCCTTGTTTGTGCTTTTCTCTCTGGATCAGGGAATTATTCTGCTTCTGTTGATGCATGGATCCAGGCCCTGATATTTTGTTGAACTCCGTGGGATCTCTCCTGCTTGGCAGGTGCAGCGGTGGGTACCACTGCTCCCTGCATCAGCAGCACCCAGGGTGTTGCAAAGGCCTTGAGAGGCTGATGTGTATCCCAAGCAGTAGGAAACTTACCCTGTGCTACACATTGGCTTGAGAGAGTCATTATCCCTGGCAGATACCAGCTCCAGAGAGACATTTTCCATGGCATTCCTGCCCAGGAATAGATCCTGACTTCATCTAACAGAGGAGCTGATTGTACAAGGCTGTGCTGCTCAGTGGAGGATGGCATGGCCAGAGCAAATGGCGTGGGGTGAGCACTGCCATGCCCGTGGTGTTCTACCTGCTCCTGCTCATTTTCTGATGGCAGTTTCCTTCTCCTGATGCCTCCGATCAGTATCGCGATAAAAAGCTTTGGATCTGAGCAGCCCCTGCCGGCAGCAAGTGCTCCCCCTGGAGCACAAGGGGTCCCGGAACGCGTGCACCAAGCGGATCTTCTATTTGGAAAACAAAACATATTGACTATAAACCTCGGCTTAGAGCAAGGCAAGGCCAGCAGGAAAAAATGCCACCATGGGTGAGTGAAGGTGCTTAGTGAGGAGTAGGGCATTGGGGGTTTTCAGCCCCGAATTACAGGGCAGCAGTGAGCAAGTGGCTTTGCCTTTTCTTTTTTGCCTCCTATTGATTTAGTCTGGAAGCTTTTCAGCGGGCACTTTCTCCTGTTATATGGTGATAAAACCCTGGGCTCAATAACTGAGATCTGCTGTCTGGCATCAGAGCAATACAAATAACAATAAAAGAAACAAAACAGTGGTGAGTCAGGCTGGTTTTCACTTGGAAAAACATCAGTTATCCTTATTACTCACCAGCTCTGTCGTCTCCTCCGGGGGACTCTGCTGGCCACCATTGAGGCTACAGTTCTAGGGAGGCTGTATTTTGCTCAGGTCCTCCTAAAAAAGGTTCTCCCTGGGGTTTTGGAGGATTGGTGGTTGCATATCCTCATCAACAGGACCAGGAGTAAAAGCAGCCTTTTTGCAGAGCAAAAGCCTTTTAGCAGCTAAGCCAGGTGGAACCACAAGGCTGAAGAAATGACACAGCATGGAGAGGCCACAGCCCGTGGTGGGATGGACAATCCTTGAGGCCCAAGTCTTCACCTGGGGGGAAAAAAACAGAGGAGAGAGCCTGGAGGGGGGCCACCCTGGCCCTGAGACTGGCTGAGGTCGCCCGTGGGCTCCTGAGCCATGGCTCTGTTGTGCCCCACAGAGCATCATCACAACAGCCCTGGTGCATCCAAAACACAGACAAGCAGCCAAGCCCAGCTTGAAGCTGACTGCTGCTATTGAGATTTGTATTTATTAGTTTGTAGCCCACTCGCTTTCTTTTGGCACCATTTTTCTCTGCAAGAGAAAAATTTCCCCTGAATCACTGCGTGTTATTTCCACTTGTCAAGATAAAGGTTAATGAAATACCAGTAACTGCATCACAAATCCAGCTCCATATCTATCCAGGATTTTATATGGCAAGTTATACTGCACAGCCTGTTCTTAGAAAAGGCTGTGATTTGAAAAACCAAAACGGTCAGAGGTCAAGAAATTCATGGTTAGAGCAGCATAGCCTCTGCCCTTCGCTCCTCACATCTTGCCTGCAGGACAAGGAATAAAAAACCTCCTGGAACTGGCACAAACAAGTGTGGGATGACATTTCCTCCAACATACACGATTCTGCAGGACTGTGGTATTTTAACAGCATTTTCCTTTGCAAATGTTGTCTGCATCTGGATAATGGTTACTTGGATATTTATACACTACGTAAATAATATATAAATACACAAATACCATAGAATCATACAGCATCTTGAGATGGAAAAGACTATCGAGTCCTATAAATATATATAGAATTTAGAAGCAGTGCAATGCTATAATTGACATATATCTCTCTTCAAAGAGATTTGCACCAGAGGCACAAGGAGAATTTGACATACTTGCTGCAAAGAGGTTTTCATGCCCCGAATGTGAAACCACCAGGACTGGCTGAAGGGCACTCTGTGCCCAGGGACTGGGGAGCTGAGACAAATTTTACTGCTGCAAACACCCCTTCAAGATCCACTGGCACAGCCTCACTCCCCAAGTTAAACACTTGGAAAAACAGAAGATGCCCCCATCCAGCAGCAGTTGGGGCACGTGAAGTTTCAGGAAGGAAGGGAGGAGCTGCTTTGTTTTCTTCCTAGTCAAGGTCAGCAATGGGATGAGTGTCAGGAGCTGCCTTTTGGGGTGAGTCAGGAGATTGGCATGGGGTGGTTTTCATTAATACCGGCGTGAACACATGCCAGAGAGGATTTCCAAAACTCACAGCCAGTTATTTCGTGTCACAGAGTTAAGAGATCCTATAGCCTGTTCTTCCACTCCGAGGCATACCATCAAAAGGCTGCAGAGATTATTCTGAGAAGGTTTGTTTGTTCTGTAAATATGTATTTAAAATCTTGAATACAGATGACTAAGTTTGAAGAAAAAAAAAACCCCAAAACTTCTAACAGAACAAACCCTCTCACAGAGAATCTTATCCCTCCTTGGAGGTGGATTAAAAAGCATTGTTACGAAATCCCAGTGCAGATTTTATTATGGGCTAGATCAAAATGCTTTGGAGTTCTTGGAATTCAGATCTGAAGTTCAGCGTTTCAGCCCATATGCTCCATATAAAAGTAAGATAAAGGAAAGGATGTACTTTTTCTTCCTTTTGATATGCAAAGATTCAGATGAAATGCTTCCTTTCCAATTTGCTTTTTCAGTAGAAATTCACTAGAGATCCTATCAACATGAAATACCTTGTGAAGCCTGAGGAGCTCCTGAAATGATGGATGACATCACGAGCCAAAAGAACATGTACAAAGCGTCTGCAGAAAGAGATCCTTAATCACTCTGTGAAGCCTGTTGATTTGTTGCCAACTACTTAACTTAAAGCTTGTGTTGTCATATATCTAACTTTAAAATTTGATGAGCCAGTTGGAGAAAGGAATCTCTGTTAAAAAATTCAGTCCTGTCCCTTCAGCAGTAGTGTGAGCAATAACAGACTTCACTGGGTACTCTCAGTAAGTCCCTCATTACAACAGTAGCACCAGATGAGATCTAATTTTCCTAATATTTGTAGACTACAATGCAAGAAGGAAAATATTTGAGATTTTATGTATTCCTGAAGAATAGGTAAAAAAAACCAAAACAACAAAACAGTGAAAGCCGCTCCCCAGTTTATATGCTAGACCTCTCTCATTTACAAGTATTTTACTGCTGAAATTGAATGTCAATATTATTTTTCATTTTTTAAAAAAATTTTGCCCACTAGATGGCTGTAATTGTTATGGCTGTGCTTAATTTTTGGTATCAAATACCCATCTTTAAAAAAAATCTGTTCTTTCTTTTTTTATTCTTCAGCACACGCTCTCACTCTCCAAGGCAATGTTTGGAACGATGCGATCCTCACCTCGGAAATTTCAGCTGTTTGTAGGAAGTTTAGGTGTTCAAAATGGCCACTGCAATGGGCTTGTATCACATCTAAGGCACAGAAACCCACCACCATTTTGAAAGATAAAGTGGGAATTTGTTTTTCATTATTGAAAGAAATACTTTTTTTCTGCTATTACAAGGAGCGATCAAAGACTTGGAGCCCTTCGGAAAGACTTTCCAATAGCGTGGCATTTAATGCAAGCAGCTTGTGATTACTGTTGGAGCACAAAAACATTGTAAATCTGACGAAGGAGAGCCCAGGAGGCAGGCTTGAGCATCTCCTGCGTCCTAGATTCAGCCGAGGAGCTGACGTGAAAAAGAAGCAGGATCTGCTGGAAGGAAAGCTCAAGCAGTGTATCGCAGGGAATGCAATTTCCCTGCTATTTGCACAGGCTCCAGCCCAGGAGCAGCAGTGGGTCTGGGTGGTGGATTTGCAGAGTGTTTGCTGGCTGCAGTTCCTCATGGCTGCAGTTTTCCAGAAGATCCACCCAAAGGGAATAACCACATAGGCTCAGGTGCAGAAGAAGGCTTTCCCCATTCAGCCGGCGAGCAGGGCACCGATGCTTCCTCTGAACAGAGAGGCCTTAATAAAGACATCTACATGTCTTTGACAGCTCTTGACTGCAAGATATGAAAAGGGAACTGCCTGTGTCCTTTTTTAAGCCAAACACAAGTTTTAAGCAGCATGCAGAGATATTTGTAGGAATTCTCCACCGAGCATGAGCCAGAAGGGAATCACCAAGGCAGCGCTGCAGCCCCTCGGGCACGGTGCATGGTGCTGCCAGCAGCACATAAATCTGCCCTTAATGGGAATTACTTCATTTTCAGTAAGGAGCTTGCCCCCCAGTTCAGCACTGCACCAAAGGGGTGATCAGGGGCCACCAGGTTTCATAAGACTTAAGTGCAGCTTCATTAAGTGTCTCTGAAGAGAGTTTGTTCAGCTGGAGCGAGGGCAGCTTGGTCCGGGCAGTGCCTGCGCCTCACCTAAAATCACCCCCCAGCACAGCACTGAGCTCTGTAGATCATCTGGAAGAGAAGAGAGAGCACCTCTGGCAAAGGAAGTGCTGTGATAAGGTTTGATTCAGAGAAGTTCTGGACTGCTGTAGTGCACCGGTTTAGTACCAGTCAAGTAGATAATTTCAGTTATTGCTCACTCTTCCAGAAATACCACACCAAGGTGCTCAGAGGGCCCAGCTGCAGTCAGACCACAGAATCCCCCTGCTCTTCCTGGATTTCTTCCTAATTCAGTAGAAGTGAGCACCCTCTCTCTGTGTAGGCACCAGTAGATCCATGCCAGCACGTGAGTCCCACGTGCTGTGCGTTTGTCAGCCAGAGGCTGGGCACGGTCCCTGCCCCTCCAGATCAGCTCCAGGCATTGTCCCCAGCCCCACCTTGACCCAGCTGTCTTATCATGGTGGGTGTGGGGTCTGGTTTGCCTTCAGTCTTTTCCTGGCACATGCAAATCCAGCCTACCTGAATATTTAAATCAAGTTCATTGTCATGCTAGCTGAACACCTTATAAAGGGCTGTTAATCAAGAAAGAATAATGAGCCTTCAAATTCCCCTAAGTTGTAAGTAAGGACAAAGTGCTCAAGTAAAACATCTCTCATTCTAAATGGGTCCTTATTTCTAAGTCTTCTACATCCACAAAACAGGGTAAAGTAAACACTGAGACAAATGGATGAAAAAAGCTAAGTACTCCTCAGGAAGATGGACATCTGTTTTACCCTCTCTTCCTATTCCCTTCAAAGCAATTCCTGCCATCATCCTGTGAAACAATCTGAATAAGTCCCTGGAACTCAACACACTTTTCTGAGATCTTCTGACTCGCCGACTTTCCTGTTTTCCTGTGCCTACAGTGAATCTTGCTGAACAGGTTGAACCAAAACGATCTTCTTGCGAACATTCTGCAAATAGATCAATGCCATATCCTGTATCAAACGTCCTACCTGGAGCCCACTGAATAAATGAATGTCTTTGCTATAAAATTATAAACCAGAACTTCATGTGGCATCATACCCATATAGATTTAAAATAATTTAGCTTTCAGCAAAGAGTTTTCAGCGTTGCAATAAGAGCAGTATAAATAGCCACAGTCTCTGAGCATTGCAAAGGACAGGGATTAAGGTCAGCAGCCACACTGCAGTGGTTTGCCTTTGAAGACTGTCTGGAGCAGACTACGGAAGGTGCAGGGCACCCATTCAGCTGTGATGGGGTTGTGGATGCCTTTGTGTTTCTTGATAATCACTCTGGAGGGATTTGATCAAGAAACAGATGTGTGGAAACCTGCACGATACTTTTGAGTAACAGAAGCTCTCTTGCAGAGAGGGCGAGGCTGGTTCAAGACCACGGCGCCTGCTCCTGCATGGAGCGAAGTTCCCCCCTTGTTCCGTGCTGTCCCGGTGGAGCACAGCTTCCCACCAGCTCACCTGCTCAGAGGAAACCCCACACCCCAGGGGTTTGCTAGGCAAACAGCGAGTCACCCCTGAGATAGCAGCACTGCAGAGAAATGGAGGAAGAGCTGCAGTGGGTGCTCCTCACATCATGTTCACCCCAAGAAGATGACTCACCCCAAGAAGATGTTTGGGTGTTGGGTGTTTTTAAAGCTGTCAGAGGGCAGGTTTAGATTAGGTACAAAGAGGAAAGAAATTCTTCTCGGTGAGGGTGGTGAGGCCCTGGCATGGATTGCCCAGAGAAGCTGTGGCTGCCCCATCCCTGGAAGTATTCCAGGCCAGGTTGGATGGGGCTTGGAGCAACCTGGTCTGCTGGAAGGTGTCCATACCCATGGCAGGGGGTTGAATCTGGATGAGTGTTAAGGTCCCTCCCAGCCCAAGCCATTTTGAGTCTCTCTGGGAGAGTGACACACGTAAGACACTGAAATACATTCAGGTACCCCAGAGAATCATCTGAATTGTGCTAGAGATATCCAGCTCAGAGTCAGAGCTGGAGGAAGCCATGAAGGCTGAGAGCAGCCCTGCTGGGTCAGATGGCTGCTCACTTTCTCAGGCTGAGAAGTGCTCACTCAGGAGCCAGAGCCCCCACAGCAGAGGGAGGCTCTGCACGGCACCCCTGGTGTCAGATGGGCCTTGGGGTGGGTCACACACTTTCCGAGAAGGGACTCTGTCCCCTTCATTAGTCTTATCTGGGAACTGCTCTGAAAGAAAGCATTTTGTGAGCCCGAACAAAAACACTGGGGAGCGCTCAGCAGCGAATTCTTTCGCATGCTGCCTTTTTGTTTTGTATGATTTCCAACGTTTCTGGCAAAAACATTTCCTCTGACTGTTTTCCTTCTAGAAACAGCCTTCTTCCAGACAGGGCTGCTCTGCCACTATTTAGCTGGGTAGACACGGGGCTATTTAAAACACAGAGCTGGAACATTGGCAAAACACTTGTCTCATTCCAAGACAAGCAGGGAAGGGGAGAGTGCGCATCGCCGGGTGCAACCTTGCTTGTCCCCGGGGGGTTTGTGCCTGAATCACGCTGATTTGTGCTGAATTTAAGGCTTCTGGGGATGAAGTCTGTGGCAAAATCTGACAAGATTTTTTAGAAGCTGCTAGCTCACAGCTTTGAGTATTTATGATTTTTGGCTGCCAGCTCTCGCACACGTTACGGTCAGCAGTTTAATTATTTACCAGGCTCTGTGCAGCACCGTTCAAGCAGCAACCATCAAATCTGACGTTTTGATAATGCGAGGGTAATTGGGTTATTTTTTTTTCCTTCCCCTCCCACCAGCTCCAACCCCCTATTCTGCTGGGAGATGCAGAGTCATAGCTCTGCTGGCTTGGCTTCCCGCCACCTCGCTGCTCCTTTAAAACCCCATACCTCCCATTGAAGGAACTCGGTGTCCTGTTCGCCAGGAGGACGTCAATGTTTCTATGGAAACTCTTCCCAAAGATTCTCGCTCCGCGCTGCCGCTGCTGCGTATTGTATGACCGGCTTTGTACACTGCAATTCATTATCCAGGCTGTGACGAAAAGGGAGCAGCTTTCTGCCCAAAGGGAAAAAGCATTAAAAAAAAAAAAAAAATAAAAGACCCAAAACACTAACCCCCTCTTCACCACCTTAATATTAATAAAATAAGCCACTAAAACCAAAGGTGCTAAAACCGTTTGGCATTTGAGCTATGAATGGAATCTGCTCGCCTGTGCTCCTTGCAGTGAAAAATACCCTGTCCTGAATAATTAGCTCAGCTGAAGAAGCTTATAAATTCTTCGTAAGGTCCTTTTTCCTTCCGAGTAGCGAGGAGAAAATTTTCCACCTCTCACGATTACAAACCCAGTGATGGATGAGTGTCACGTAGGTAACAAATGTGCCTGAGCAGGAACCCTGTGCATGAGCTGCATGGAGAACAGAGGAGGCTCAAACCCAGGCTCAGATTTTGCATTTGAATTAATGTCTGCAAAGCAGATGCAGAATTAATAGGCTGAAGGACGATTCACATTAATTTCTCATTTGCCTCAATAACAGGAAGTCTCTGTGACCAGCGGAGAATGTGGTGATGACGTTTATGTACATGTCCCTTACTAATGATGTCCAAAGGTGGCCAGATTACTCACCCCTCTGCAGATGAGCTCCAGGTATTACATACTAGACAGGTAAAAGGATCTAGATTTTGTTCCCACCTCTGTCACAGATTTCCTGTTATTTTGTATTCAGACATCACTATTAACTTTGAAAATCTGAATTCCTGCTGCTCTGAAGGAGCCCAGAACCTGATTTTCTTGACTGCCACTGGATCACTGGTGGGCTCTTGGCCCCTCAGACAATCAGATTTCAGGTGTCCCAAAGCATGTACCTCAAACCCAAGGTACTCAACTTGTGACACTTGCAGAAAGACACCTCCTTAACCCAGCAGAACTTTGAGATCCGAAGAAAAACATTACACTCATCTACTATGCTGGGAACCAGCACTGAGTAAAAACCTGAGTAAAGATGAGGATGAGAGGAGACAAGTATTTTATTTTTAAACCTTATGAATTTCTGAGTAGCTCTGCTTTGTCGCTTTCCTAGGGAGGGTAGGCATGGCTTGGGAAGATCAGAATTTCCAACTCTGCTCGCTCCCTGATACCATGCTAAAGACTTGTATTACCTTTAATTGATGTTTCTGAGTGCATCCTCATTGATTTACTCCAGCCATGCTCTTTATGCAGGGAACATTCTATTCTCAGAGCATAATCTAGACCCATGCAAACAATATAGATGTTTCCTGATAACATAATTTAGAAAGAGGAGATGTAATTACTGCCTGTGCTGAATGCCCAGCATCTCTGTGCTTGCCAGAGCACCGCAAACCCATGACCCCTTTCGGAACCCATACAGGGAGAAAACTCCCAAATCCTTCAATGTGGTTCTCATTTTGCTATTTCCATCTTATTAAATATGCTGGTCCTTGTGCCTTTGATTTTGACTTCCTAAGGATAGCTCATGCTGAAATTATTTAGAAGGCTCTCAGAGGCTCTTAGATGAAATTCAGGGATCTTTCCTGCGGAAATGTGTCTATTTGTGGAATGGGGGACAGCAGCAACGCGGGCATCTGCTGCAGAGAAATGGGGAGGGGACCCAGCAAGTTCTGCTTGGGGTAATTTGCTCTTTTAAGAAGTGCAACAAAGCAGGTTCTTGTTCTTAAGGACTTCCCTTAAATACTTGAGGAGGAGGTTGGAACTCATCTGACCTGCTCCAAAACCAGTTGGCTTGGCTGTGCATAGTCCAATTGCTGTGATTTAAAATTAGTAGTTGGAGTGCTTTTGTCTTCTAAATCATCCCACAAGCACTGTGCTTCATTGTCTTGTCTCTGATGGAAGGACATCCAGGGTGAGATGTTACAATTCAAATTTTCATCTCTAGGGTCAGATCTGTCTCAGTTCAGTAGTGCCTGGAAAGCACTGCCGTGCAGTGGGGTTTGGTGTGAAATAAGCACAGGTCCCTCCATGGCACAGTCAGTCAGGATTCACAGTACAGAAAAATTACCACTGTAATTGCCCCCTGTATCAGCTGCCTCAGGAAAAAAATAAAATAAAATAAAAAATAAATAATGACTGAATTGGCCCTGAAGACTGAGTCACTCCCGTTTAGAGAGTGGTCCCTCCTGAACACTCTTCCACATTGCAAAGCTGCCACAGAATGGAACAATTCAGCTCCACTGACAGCCCTGGCTAAAATAGCCCCGGACTGAGATAGAGAAGGTGTTGTAGGTCACTGCTGAGGTGCTTGGCAGGGCTGGCAGTGAGAGCCGTGCCCACACTAAGAGAGTTTTTCAGATTACTTCAGCAAGACCAGAATTAGCTCGCAAGCCTGATGCAACAGTTCAGAGAGAAGCCCTTTTTGTGTTTTGGATTCACCTTCACCACGTATTGGCTTCTCCCTGTGTTCTGCAGCAGCAGCTCCTCCGTTGGCATCTGTCGTTAATGGCCAGATACAGGTTGGCTCTGGGACCCCTTGCCAGAGGAGAAGGCCCAACTCTCCAGCCTGTTTCTTTCCTGGGATCTGATAGAGCCTGAATTTAATTTGCCCTGTGATCCTACATATAAAAAGCATTTACTGCTTAAAACTCTTTAAGCATGGCCCTCAACAGGTTTTAAGAACAAGAAATACCCATTATAATTGTTTATCAGTATCTGAATTGGACATGAGGGGAGCAGGAGTTGAGTTCAGTGACCAATGGGATTAAGATAGAACAAGAGGACCACCTTCAAGGAAAATTACAGCAACCAAACACATTGTGAATGAGCAGAAAACACAGTCAAAGAGGGACCAGTTGACAAAAATGAGGCTAAATATCACTGGTATTTAGCATTAATCTGTTTGTCTTTGTCTTGCTATGCATCCTCCCAAATCTCATGTCTGGTGGGTCTGGACGACCCAGAGGGATTGGTTTAAAACCAGTTCAGGTTAATTCTGCAGAATGAACATGGGTGATACTCATATAGCTCATGACATAACAACGTCACTCTGTTCATGATAAGGAACCAAACTGAAGTTCAATTTGTTCAAAAAAAGCACCATTTCTAAGGCAGAAGATCAGTCAAATCAATGACTGAGAGGAACTAGAGGTGAAAGTTGAGAAAAGGAGATATAAATACACTTAATTTTAAACATTTTAATTTCAAGTCACAGGAAAACCATTCAGTGTGTATCCTGGGGTTTCTTTAAACAGGGAAAGAAGATTAAAATACTAATCTGTGCCGATTTCACTGTGCAGCAGCAAAAATGAGCGTGGCTCAAAAGACTGACCTATGAGAAAAGATTAGGAGCAGCTAAATTTGTATAGCTTGGCTAAGCAACAACCACGAGGGACACACTGGCAGAGTGCAGAACCAGAGAAAATGGAGTATTATTTGGAAAGACAACAGAGTCAGGGGATGAAAACTGAAGAAAGATCAGGCAGAATGGTAAAGTCTCTAAGACTCTGGCCTGTATTTTAAGGAATGAAAGCCACGATACTCCAAGCATACAAGTACAGAGATGAACTTGTGTGAGGATTGTTGGATGCGACCAGTGACTTTAAGCACTTCTATTCCTGAGTTTCCAAAGAAAATCACCTTTAGAAAAGTGACAGCTCAGCTCACACTATAAATCATTTCTTCTCAAGCTCAGCACCCAGCAGCCACCAATCAGTTCTTAAAATCTAGAGTGAAAAATAAACCACAAGGAACAATCCTGCACTCCAAGGGAATGGGCAAGCTAATCTAATACATCTTTATCATCTCTGGTTTCCATGACAGTTGCATAATCAGACATTTATGTAAGTAGAGGTTTCCTCCTTAAATAGCAGCCTATGATCTCATCTGCACCTACGGTATAACCCATTTGAATGGAAATTATGTGCCAGTCATGTGTACAACTGATTTTTTAATGCTTCTCTCTTATTTTTATTTATTTATTGTGGCACATCAGTCTGCAGAGTACTGCTCACACGTGACTAACTCTTCTTGTTGTGGTCTTCTTGTGATCTAGAAATAACCACAGTCCCCAGGTCCGATTAACCAAGTGAGTTGGGCTCCCACTTGCTCAGCAGTTCAGTGTGAAAAGTGAAGGTGTCTCCACAAACCCCAGCACAGCACCTAAGCCTGCCGAGAATCACAGATGGGGTTGGATTGGAAGGGACCTTGAAGACCATCCAGTTCCACCCCCCTGCCATGGCTACGGACACCTTTCACTAGACCACGTTGCTCAGAGCCCCATCCAACCTGGGCTGGGACACTTCCAGGGATGGAGCAGCCCCAGCTTCTCTGGGCAACCTGTGCCAGGGCCTCACCACCCTCACAGGGACAAATTTCTTTCTGATATCTAAACTAAACCTGTCCTGTGTCAGTTTTAAGTCATTCCCCCATGACCTGCCACTCCAGGCCCTTGTCCACTGTCCCTCTCCAGCTCTCTGTTTCTGGAAGGGGCTCTAAGGTCTCCCCAGAGCCTTCTCTTTTCCAGTCTGAACACCCCCAGCTCTCCCATCCTGGCTCCATAGCAGAGGGGCTCTAGCCCTGATCATCTCTGTGGCCTCCTCTGAATCTGCTCCAGCAAGTCCACATCCTCCTTAGGGTGGGGACCCCAGGGACAAAGTATTTTGGGTGGGTGATTCAACAGAATCACCTTCCTCGACCTGCTGGTGAAGCTTCTTTTGAGGCACCCAAGACATGGTTGGCTTCTGGTGCTGCCAGTGCACATTTAGGGTCGTGTCCAGCCTCTCATCCACCAGCACCCCAAGTCCTCCTCACAGCTGCTCTCGCAGCAGCCCTCTTCAAGCGTCTCTAACCCAGAGGTTATGGGCTGCTCTCAGACCCTGTTTCAGATTTTCCAGGAGGTCAGGATTTCCACGCCGTACCTTCCCCCAAGGGGCTGGGGTGAGGACCATAGAAGGAGAGCTCCAGGGATTTGTCTTGGCCAATTTGGGATTTCTCAAGGTGGGAGGAAAGCTCCCAGGACAGCTCTACTCCTGCTGCAGAGACTGCCTGGAGACTCCTCTGAGATCATACAGAGTATCATAAAGCAATGCTAAAAATACAGATATCTTCCTATATGCCCCGTTAATTGAAATGAAGAAAAGCAGACCCAGTCCATGAAATCTCACTCCTACTCCCATCTAAGTTCATGTAACAAGAGTGAAAGGTGAGCAAAAGTAGCTGCAGTTAAATCTGCATGCAGAAATTCTCAAAAACCTCTCAAAAAAAAAAAATCAGCTACCTGGAAGGAGTGGCTTTTATCTAAAGGCTGCAGACATCAGCAGCCTAGGGAGCTGATCCCAGTAGGCAAGCAGTTCTTTATATGGATGTTCTGGGGCATCTGACACTCTTCAAAACCTGTCCAGAAGCCGTGTCCAGTGAGTTGATCCTGACATGTAAGTGGTCCTGTTTGGACCATCCTCTTAGTGCTTTTTTGCATCACTCTGCATCAACCACTGTGCACAAAAATGTGCCCCGAGCAGAGCGAAGCAGGCAAGAACAGAAACCTAATCCCATCTGCCAGCCTTTGCAGCCTCAAATTTGCGGGACTCTTGCCAACCTCTGGATGTTGTAGCGCCTTCTCTCAAAGATCCCACTATTAGAACAACACAAAGTATATTATGGACTATTGTTCCCATCGTCAGACAATCAGCAAAAATATCTCCTCCTGCTCCTCAGCCTGATCTCCCTTCTCCCACTGAAGCTGATTTAGTGACAAAGATAGAGAGAAATAGGGTGGATTGGGGTTTGCAAGTGATTGTCAATTGGATTTTGTGAGCCCAGCGGTATCTCAGAGCAGGCTTCAATTTTCCCTGAACCCCCTGCAGCTCCTATTAGCGTCCATAACTGCTTCTAATTTTGGCCAGGACATTTTCCAGATTTTTGAAGGAAGGGTGGGGGTCTTTCCCTGGTGCAGAGAGACTCCCACCTCCATGCAGCAAACATGGGCTGGGCAGTGGCTTAATTACAGCGAGAATTCCTACCCTGTCCAGCCAGGCTCTGACGCATGTTACGTAACAGGATTGTTAATACTTTTTATATGTTGGCGGAACTGAAATTAAAAGAGGAAATTATTCTCCTGATGCTCAACTCTAATCCCCATCTGTCTGTGTTTTTACTTTTCTGCACTTGCAAAGCTCCCTGATCAAAAGGTCTTGAATAGATTCCAGATTTCCAATTTAGTTTGCTTATGCAACCCAAAATATTATGGCAGTCTTTCCTGGGGGCGATTAAGCATATATTTTCAGTTCCTCCAATTCTCTCTGTTCCAAGAGGGCTAAAAATGGCATAAAGCTTTAGCTCATTCCATACCGTTAGCACCACAAACAACTTTTTTTTTTTTAAAGACTTTTTAAGAAGATAGGAATAGTCAAGAGCTTTGCAGGGAAGGAATATATTCTGAAAAAGAAAAGGGATTTGTTAAATGTCCCTATGCCATGGTGAAAAGAAGCAGTCTATACTGATAGAGCTTTGCAAGGCAAACAGAGGGGGACCAGACAGGAGAGGAGGGAGCTACATCTTCAGCCAGGGAGGATTCCTGAATCTGAAAAACCTCAAGAGCTCTCTGGATCCAGACTTTTGCTTTGTCTCATGCAAAGGATGAGCTTCAGCTGGACAGCTGGGAACAGATCTGATCTTTTCTGGGGTACTTGGATCATCCCCATCTGAAAACTGACACCAATTTCTTTTACCCATTTGCTCTCCTTCCCCTGGTGCTGGAACTACATGATCAGCAGCTGGTTCTGTTAGTGGGAACGAGGAGGCTCCTTAAGATGGAAAATGAAACCTTTACTCAAATCACCATCAAATGGACCCAAAGTGCTGCTGTAATGTTTGTGTTTCATCGTCCCTTTGGTTTCCTAGCACAGGATGGGAGGCAGCACACCCAGTGCTCACCCGGATCCCGATCACTGCGACGCCGTGGCACCAGAGAGGGCAGCGGGGAGAATACTTGGGACCATTGGTGTTGGGCTCACTGTCCTTAAAGAGATTTTAAAATTTTATATATAGAAGGAAAGTCTTTATTTACCCACAGCTGATGGGTGCCTGCTCACACGGAGCAGGCAGCAACACACAGGATGGGGTCATCCCTTCTGGCCACTGCTCCTGTGTTTGTGGCAGCTACGGGACGATGGCATGGCACTGCAGCTCTGGATCAAAAATCTGAATGGCACTTTTTCCAAATTTAGATTAGGGAAGCTGTGATTTAAGGCAGTTGCTGAGTCCCAGAAAATACTGTGTTCTGGCTCAACCAAGGCTTGGAGCCCCTCTGCTTTCCAGGATAATTTGATTTGAGAGTCCAAGGGCTGTCAATCTCCCAGGTTTCAGAGAAACTCAGCACAGGAACCAAACAAGTGATCCTGGGGGAAGCCCTGCTGATCCCAACCTGCCTGGTTTTGCTGAACTCAGCGTCAGACCATCTCTGCTGACTGTTTTGACAAAGTGCCAAACCCTACCCTGAACATCTCCAGGCTGAGTTTTCCCTTCAGCGAGGTCCAGTCTTAAATACACCAACACACTCGAAGCTTTAGAGCAGAAAGGGCGTTGGAGAGCCCCCAGCACAGCCAGCACATCCAGGAAAGGCAACAGGCCTTGAATGTACTCAGCAAAGTGGCTTCTGTCAAATCACACGAGCCATTTATTATCTGTATTTCAGCAACACCCACAGGCTCCAGGCAGTGACCTACACTGTGCCTGCACAACAACATCCAAATATAGAGCAAGACGACAGCACAGCCACAAAGCTTCACTCACTCCACAGCATCACTCCCTTCCCTGCTCTGGCAGAAGTCCCTCCAGCCCCAAACTGGGGAGGAGCTGCTCTTGCTTTTAGCAGAAATAGCATATTATAAGGCGTTTTTTCTTCTAAAATGTTTTTAACAGTGTGGCAGATCCACCAGTTCTGGAAAGGCAGGAGGGTAATCATCTGCCAGAGCTGCTCAGGTTCCAGGTTTGAGGAATATTTAAGCATATGCTCAAACTCCCTTGTCTCTGGTTAAATCAAAGCACGTGTTTAAACGCTTTACTGAGCAGAGGTGGACTTAAGGACATACCTTGCTGTAGGCATGTGCTTAACTACTTTGTAAAATTAAACTGAAGATAATCAAGTGCTTTTGCTGAATCAGACCCAAGTGCTCTGCAAACCCCCATCCTCTTAAGCAAGGCAGCTTTCAGCAACATTTAATTTTGAGAACACGCTCAGAAAATACCATTAAAAAATGTTAAAGAGCCAGTAGCCTTTAGAGAGTGGAAATAAATAACTGAAAAGATATCTGAGAAAATCATTAAACTACACAAACCAGCACTGGGCTTTAAAAAAAGAAACTTTGCCTTGTGGCCATTCAGTATTTGCACATAGATGAGAGATGCTTCAGCTGCATGGACCTGAGGTGTGTTGGATTTTCCCCCCGGCTCACGCCGCCAATGCTGCTGCCAGGCCAGGCAGCTTCAGCCTCACACAGTTGCCCTTCAGCCCAGCCCTAAGGGGGATATTTTGGAGAGCAGGGTGGGACGAAACCTGCTGGCAGCACACACACTGTGGGCCAGGCTGTGTGTGTGTCCCTGGGTGCTGAGGGATCCATCCCAGAGAGGCCCCCGATCAAACGTTGCTGCTCTCAGCCACGGGCACCCCACAGATAAATAACCCCACGTTCCCTTTCTCCCTTCATGTCTCAGCCCTGCCACACCAGTTGTGTGCAAATCCAAACTGATCACAGGCACACCTCTGTCCCAGACAGGCGTCCCTGGGGGTTTGGGGCTCCCATCCCAGCTCGGGGTGAGGGTGATGTCCCCCACACAGGGAACCAGCCCCCGCCACCCCCTGACACGGTAGCGTCGTCCCCAGATGACCACAGTTCGACTGGATTTGGCAGCAGTGCCTCTGGGGTGGTTTGCCAGGAGATTTTTCATGGGAAAAGGAGGGGTTTCATGGAAAAGGTTTGATAAAGGGGTTTGCACATTCTCAAATGTCTTAATACAAACCAGCAAAGTTTGGGTAGAAGTGGAATGGTGTAGCAGTCTTTAGCAGGAATTCAGAGATGCGGCAGCACGTGAGTCCAGCGAGAGAATGAATTATTTATTAATTTTACAGTATCATTTATATATCTTAGCTCCAAAAAACCATTGGACAGTGTCCCCGCCTGTCCTGAGGTTATAGGCTGAAGCACCAGACACCCATTTAAAAATATTATGTTACTGTACCAAAAACATAAGTGGAAAAACAGCAGGTGTGAGAATTATTTACAAAACCCTATCTTACTGTTTATATAGCTTGCATAGCAAAGGAAAATTTCTCACAGAATTAGTGCAAGGAGATGGAAAATTTCTCTGCTTAGCAACTTTTCAGTATCCACAGAATGGTAGGTAGAAATTTAGGTAGAAATGAAATGGAGCTGTGCTTTGCAAACCTTTACCTTTTTTGAAATGTGCCTTTTGAATGCAAAACTCACTGTACATAGAATTGTTGGAGCTCATATAACACAGAGATCCTGTCTTCTCTCCCGCCCCACACTTTCATCAAGAGGAGATTTCCTGGTTAGACTTAGACTTGCAAACCTTAGGCCAGACTGGCAGCGTTTCAAGTCAACTTGGGCTGATTTGGAGCTTGGGTACATAAACTCAGTGACCTGAAACAGGAGGAAACATGGCTCTTCCTGCCTTGGTCCCAACCTAAAGCTGCTGACCTGTCCATGGAGCTTTGGACCAAACTCACCCTGAATATGCACCCAGGGCATCCCAAAACCCATCCCAAATCCCAAAGCCCTCCAGCCAAATACCTTCCTGAACACACACAGCCTTCTTGTCATTTATGGTTCATGCAGCATTCCTCAATGGCTCAAAAATAAAATGTCATTTCTTTAGGAGAGTTGCATTTCCTGTTAACTCCAGTGGCCCAAATAAACCTCAGGTGTTTGTACAGCTGATCTGGGCTTCTTCCTTGCCATAAAGTGTCAATAACCAGGTGCTTTCCTCAAAGTTTCATTTTGAAATTTTATCAGCAGTGGAAAAGAATGACAAAGAATTCCTTCCTGAGTAATTGGGTATAAATTTTTACGAGTTTAAAAAAAAAAAAAATCAGAGTCACCACTGATATTGCTGAAGCTCACAGTGCCCTGCTGCCCCATTGATGGAGTGGCATAATCTGGTTTCTGTAGAGTTTTTTTGCACAAGTGCTTGCGGAAATGCAAATTTTTAGGATTTGCTTGGTGCCAGCGTTCCCAGCATCGGCCTTAAAACTGCCAACAGCACAAGGTTTTGCAGAAGGCACGTGAGAGGGAGCCCTGTGCTGCCACTTCCCGAAACACTCCGGGATGGTGATCCCTCTCTGCAGGGGCTGGTTGTCTCTATGAGAGCAGAGCAAATTCTCGGGAGCATTTTCACATTTCCCACTGCAGGAAAAGCCTGTTTTGAAGTCTCAGTGGTGTCTCATGGAAAACCTTTTGAGAAACGTGCTGGATGAAGACAAGCCCGCTTATTTTGGGATAACAGACCCGTGCTTCAGTGACCCTTTCCCTACCAGATATGGGCTCAAACATCAGGTCTCTGGTAAACCCACCAGCCATCAGCCCTTCAGCATCCAAATAAATAAGAAATGTGCTGGATAACAACCTTCTGAGTACATGGAGAAGCGAAATAGCCAAAAAATGGCCTTGAGAAGTTGATGGAGTTTTGGGTTTGTAACTCCAGACCCAGACTGTCGGGCACACCAGGATCAGGTGTGTGGCACGGGGCTGATCCAGGAGCAGGGGTGAAGCCAGCTGGGCAAGGTGGGCACCCACACATCCTTCAGGGGGACTGAAGTTAATCCCTCACACTAAAGAGTGGCAGAAGAGCAGATGCTGGTGTTTTCTCCTAGTCAGCAGTTCTTGAAGGCTTCACAGCTTTATTTTGGTTTTAAAATGCTTCTTTCAGCACTGCCAATGCCCAGGGATGTTTTTAAATATAAATAAATAAATAAATAAATAAAATCTTTTAAAAGTTAGGGCAGAAATTCCCTTCCCTCATGCACATTTTTTTAATGCCATTTTTTAAATTTAATTTTTTATTTTTAATGGAATGCTCTGAGCACACCAAACTTTTCAGAGGCTGTTTGCTCACAGCCAGAGCTTTAGGGCTGGGCCTGTTTAAGAAACCAGAGCATTTGGATGGAGCCTGGGTTACTCACTATTTGTTTGGAGAAGTAGGTTTCAAAAACAGGAATTTTGCAACTCTTTGTCTCCATCAGTGTGGAGAAGTGGCTGCATCAGTGGCTGAAGCTGTGCTGTGGTTTTGCTGTGCAAGAAACACCAAATGGATCTGGGCAAACTCCAGTGGGATTTTAAACTCAAACTCATCTTTGTGGGGCTCTGAATTTCCTTGTAAGTGACCAAACCTTTGATCCTGATAGCGCTGAGCTGCAGCTGGATAAGGAACAGCCGGGGGGGCCGAATGGGTTTGTGCTCTGCAATGTCAAATCAGTTTTAAATAGCAACACTGCCTGTGCTATTTGGGATCGCAGAGGGAATCCCAGCTCATCCCAAAAATATTTCCATCATTGGCTCTTCCTGAGCACCCTGTGAGCCCACGAGATCTGGCAGTCCAGAGGGGCTTGTGCTGGTGCCAAAGCAGATCAAGCTCAGCTCGACGATACCTGCCCAGAGATCGGGTACCGGGCAGGGGTATTTAGGACAATATTGTCCCTTTTTTTCCCCTTCCCAGGCAGATAATGAAAGATCTACTAAATTCAAAGCTGTGACCATGCTTGCTGGCTCAACTGTTCTGGTTTTAAAGCAGCATCATAATATTCATAATATTCATAATATTACAAAAACCAGACAAACACAATAATTGAATCCAAACCACTATTCACTGCAACCCTCACTTTAGGGATTTTGCATCATTATTAAAAAGTGCAAAATAGTAATATCCCAGGTCAGACTGGGAATAGTGTGCAACTGCATTTCAGGTAATTTAAAAATGCTTCCAAAGTCAATATATAGGATACTGAAACAAGCTATGAAACTTCCCATAAAAAAAAATCCTTTGTTTTCCCTTTTGTCCTTGGTATCAGCAGTCCCAAAACCACAGTGAGGACAAACTCAGGTGTCAATGTGCCATGGGCACCTCTGCGTTTTCCAGGAGGGGTAACCTCATCACATCCCCCAGGTACCTGCCTTGAGAATTGTGTGTTTGAAACAGAGCCCTAAACTAGTGCAACCCCTTGGGTAAATGCAGTTGTGTAAAGCAGTTTATTCCTGTCAAGAGTAAGCAACGCTGCAGCTGCCCTGGGGACTTTTCATGGGTTTCAGCTCTGGATCAGCCCTGTGGATCTGGTTGGATGGAGCAGCACTTCAGTGCCTGGGGAAAACCTGTTATTTCCCATAGGAAAAGCACTGATCCCTCTAGAAGAACCTGATCTGCTTCATACATAACTTTTCTATCACTAGGAACCATCAGAGCTGGACAAGAGATATTTGCCACTGGTTACATTACAGACCCTCCCATGAAGATAAAAAAAATTCCTGCTGCAAAATAAAAACGTTGCTACAAGCCTCTCCACTTTCTCCCCATGCCCACTGCCATTTGCACACGAGGGTTAGCAAGAGTAGCTAACATGGAAGAACAACACTCTTTTCCCTTCCCTTCTTCTGGAATTAATTTCCAATGAATTGGCATTTTAAATTTCTTGATAGCAAAGCCTAAAAGAAATATGTCTTCAGTATGGCCTTAGCGCAATCTAATGGCATTGCAAATCTATCAAAAACCACATAAACTGTCACTTGTGATTTTCTGTGTTCACAGGAAAAAAAATTATATACTAAGGTAAACTGAACCATTCTCTTTGAACTTTCCCTTTGTTTGAGTTAAACACTCTGGAAGCCACCAAGTTAATCGCCCTGCAAAACCCATCAGGTTTGCCTGCTTAGATTATTTTTTTGTTAATGAGAAAGTGTTCCTTGTGATAACTTGAATTATACTTTCTGAATGGTGGGAAAATACACAATTGTGTCACATCCTCCCAAACTAAACACGCTATTCAGGAAACACAATTAAAATTAAAAAACAAATAATTCTTCTTTGCATCATTACTGGAGAGCTTCGTTTGGGGATTATAAATCCTTTTGAAATGTTTTTTTTTTTAACGATGTTGCTCCTATTCATGTTCCTTTTACAGCATTTTCTGAATTGTTTTCAGTGTTTGGATCCAATTACTTGACTTGAAAACTGTATTTTTTGCCTTCTAGAGTAACACTCTATCTAAAACCCTTTCTGTTCTGATGTTATGAAGTAGGTGCTCTTGAGACTGCAGCTCGTGGTGCAGTTAATCACCTTGTTGCATTTCCAAGGATAACTGCTGTTTCTGCTACCATAAATCACTCGTTTCCATTGACTGGCAAGTTTTAGGGGAGTTGCAGGTCTCTGCTCTCCAGTCCTGCCTGCACAGTCCGAGCCCCTGCACCACAAAACCGGCCTCACATCCCCTGAGCTGTGCAGGAGGAGACCAGAACAGCGAGTCCAGCCTCTTCCAGTGCCTCTGCCTTTAGTTTGTACCCTTCAGGCAATTTCCTACAGAACTTTTTCCTCCACAAAAGCCTCAGGAACAATGCAAGTTACACACAACCTGATAATTGGCAACGGGGCTTGACTGGGGCTGTGGGAAACAGCCGAGCATCTTCTGCAGAGCTCCCTGCACAGCAGCACCTTTGTTCAGCTTTGAACCTCCTGGATTAAACTTTCCAGCAAAATTTGTTTTGATGGGGTTTTTTCCTGTTGCAACAAAAAGCCATGCCAGATTCAGGAGAAGCCAGCCCGCTCCCATTGGAGGAGAGGAAAAAAAAAAAAAAAACAACCAAGTGCAAATTGCAAAACATGGCAAGCTTTTCAGGATGGAATGAGCCCAGATGGATTCTCCCGTTCCCTTTGCCAGAAGCAGGAGTGACTCAGAGCTCGTGTGTTTCATGGTGGAGGCTCAGCACCTTGCCGCCGCCCCAGGGACAAGCCTGGGACAAGAGAGTGAAGGCAGGCTCAAAAATCAGACACTTTTCAATTACAGGGGACCAAAGAACGGACCCCAAACATCCAAGCTGAAGGACGAGTATAGCGCTCGTTGCTCATTAGCAATGTCTGTGTTTTTCCCAGGGATTTGTCTCCTTGTTTCCTTAGTAACCCCTCTTGGTAGCACTAAACGCACCTGAGCGTCGCTTAGCAGTGGGAATGTTCTCCATCCCCTGCTGCATCCCTTCCCACCCCCACACAGGGTCTCCAGGAGCATCCGTGGCGGCCGCACCGCGCGCGGAGTACGGGCTGAGCGCCGGAGGAGGAGCTGCGCTCGGAGAACGGGGAGCCCGCTAACCAAAAAGTCTTAGCAAAGAACAAAAATAAACCCTCACCAGTCACTTCTTGCAAATATTGCTCCCAAGGGATGGGAGGGAGGAAAAAAATTGTACTCCGAGATGTACGCGCAGGAGCTGCCTACGCCGCTGCGTGGGAAGGGGTTTAATAGGGAGCCGAGAAAGAGCCTGCACGTAGGAGGAGAAAAGAGCAGATGTTGTTAGCAGTGCCTTTTTGTTTTCCTGGATGGCATGGCAGGCAGGGAAGATGGAAAGAAAAGCTCCCCTTCTGCAGAAATAGAAGCTGAAGACGGGTGAGGCTCTTTCCACTTGTCCAGGCTGGGCTCAGAGGTGGTTGCAACATCCGTGAGACGAGGAGCAGGGGCTCCCTGCCAGCGCCACGCACTGACCATGCCGGAGCACCACGAACAGAAGGAGCCTTGTTGAGAGACATCAGACTTGGAAATGTGCTTATGGAGGCTGGAACAGGTCCCCTTCATCCTCCCCCAGTGACTCTGGAGCTGGAGTCAGTCACAGGCTGCCAGGGGCATCTCCCATCAGGAGCCCGCTGTCAGGTTCCTGAACATACCAAGGGTTCCAGTTCCACTACAAAAACTTTAGTGACTTTCCAAAGAATCATCTCTCTCTCCCCAAAATAGCCCTGTGGGATGCAAATACATGTAATGTGATGTGTAACACTCCAAGCAGGGGAGGGCTGGGTAATTCACCACATCAGACATGCACGTTCTGTTCCCAGGCCATGTTATTGCATGTAATATCTTGAATTTTATGTCAGGCTGTTTGATAATCTCCAATGCAAATTCCAGGTGAATAACAATGCCTGGTGAGCTACTGGACACACACAAACCCTGCTCCTCCTGTGAGCAGAGAGGCCCTTTCTCAGGAGAAAGGACTTGCAGGTAAGATACAAAGTGCAAAATCAAGCCAGAAGAGGAGCGAACTGCATCTGTGGGTGCACAGGACCGGAGGTTAGGAGGACCAAATATCTGGACTTACCAAAAATACCCTCTGTTACTTGGTTTGCACTGTCACAGCTTTTAGAAGCCCTGAAGTTAACCTCTGGCACTGCACTGCACAGAAGACGCCTGCTGGAAGATTTTTGCCTCAAATATTTCACGGCATTTGTTTTTCTGTAACTCAGAGAAGGGCTGGGACTGCAGAGATCCTTCAGCAGTGCCTGGGCTCTGCGTGCAGAGGCCATTTCAGTGTCCAACTGACTGTCCTGGATGTGTTTTTATAGAGTTTTGTTCACTGGCAGAGGCTGCACAGCCTGCTCACCCCATCGCCCCATCTGAGCAGGGCACAGAGACAGGGGCCCTTTAAACCCTGCATGAATGAGGCTCTCATAAATTCCACATTTGAGAAACTCTGGCTGTATCCTTTGGTCATAAAAAGAAATTAAAGCTGCATATAACATTCAGTACCCTGTAATCCTGCTGCACAGCCTTGTGCCTGCATAAATCAGCCTCTCATGAATATTGCACTGTACCTGCAACTGCCTGACCCGGGGGTTTAAAAAGGATAAATCAAAGGGAAACAAAGCGGCAGTCACAGAAAGGCTTCACAAACAGCACCTGCTTTCTGAGAGCCTGAAAGGTCACCAAAAGCAATCTGAGAAGTGCACAGATTTCAGGGACCCAATCAAAGCTGTAAAAGGAGGAGAGAGCAGATATTTTTCCTCCTCTCTTGCCACAGTAAAGCGAGTCTTGGAATACACAGCAAATCCTCTGGCAGGAATTTTGTGGTCGTGGAGAGGGACAAGCTGTGGAACACCCCAAGTGTGGCGAGGAGCAAGGAAGAAGAGCTATTTTATAAACCTTGGAGGTGGAGGAGGACCTGAGCTTCAACTGTGCTTTTCTACCAGAAATAACTCACAAAAAATTAGGATTTCCAGTTCTGTCTTGGTTAAATATAATGATCCACTCCATGTATTTTTTTTAATTCAAAAACTCAAAATAAGAAAAAGTCTACCTTGTCCAGCTCCAAAAGCAGAGCACAGGAATAGGTTTTATTAACAACTTCCTCAGAGACCCAGAAAACACATCACAGTGCTCAGGGGGAGTTTTTTATTGCAGAAATCTTCAGTAATGGGCAAGAGAAAAATTCAGCCAAGACATCCCCCTCTGACCCCTCCACCTTTCCCAGTTTATTTACAGCCCAGCAGGTCACCCCTCACAGAATTTGTGCACGGGAACAGCACAGTGGCAGGAAAGGGACAGGGAAACACACAGTGTGAATCCACCTGCTCTGAATGGAACAGAGACCATGGGCCCAGATTGTCACTCCCTGGCCATGAACTTGCTTTGCAGCCTTTGCCAAGTTAAGCACTCTGCCTCAGTTTCCCCAGTTGGGAATAGTGAAGTTTTGTATTTCAAACTCCGTGGTGCCCACCAAGCACCTCGTGAGAAGCCACTTGAGCTCTGACCTGCAGAATTTTACACAGAGGTTTGCACAGATTTGCTGTCTGCCACCTTCCCTCCCAACTGCAGATTCTTTCTTTCACAGCAGCACCCCCCTTCCAGCTCCTCAGTGCTCCTCATGTCAGCCAGAAACACAACACACCTTGTGCTCCCCGTTCCTGTGCTTCAAAATCTTACATCTTAAGACATTAAGCAAAGGTTTGTACTGCAGCCAACAAACACTGTTAAAGGGTATTGAAAGCTTATTCCATTGCCATGAATTTAGTGAAGAGAAAAGAGATTCCACTGCTGTCATAGCACATCAAAATAATTAGTTCAGCTATAAATAGCTCCGCTTACTCACTTTTTTCTGTTCCTCTTTTTTAAGGTCAAGGCTGCAGCCAAAAGCAGTAGCAGCACATCCCAGAGGAGCATCCCTCTCTTCTGCTTGGATTCAGGCAAAACAGCGAGATGAGGAGTGCATCTGTAATCAGTGATCCCAAGGCCACACAATTACATCATAATTAGAGAAATAATTACTCCCATTTAGGTAGGAAGAGGGGGGAAAGAGTGTTAGGAAGCCCACATATATGCAAATTTGCCTTAGCCTAATTAATGAGCATCTTCAAACCAATTTTAGCTAAACTGCCTTTGTTTTTGTTGGATGATACTTCTGTATCGACTTGACTTATTCTTTAATCATTTCTGCATTAAGCAGAGCTTCTACATGAGAAAAGCCAGTGGAACAAGCTGAGACACCAAGGTATTTTCTTCATCTTAATTAAGGGCTTTCAAACCCCACCTTGTGTGAGCCCTGCTCTTTCATTTGCTGCGGCTGACCCTGTCCCGTGTGCCCCTCGTTAGAGGTGATAACCTGAGTACTCAGGCTCTCTGAATGGCACCAGATCAAGGTACCATAAAGATAATAAGCAGCTGTAGCAACACTGATCCCAGTGCAGACCCTTTCAGTCTGCTCCTGGGTGTGTATAATAGGCACTGCTTCAGAAAGATGTGCATTGCTTGACCCAAACAGCAGCCACACCATGTCCCTTCACCTTTCCTGCTGGATTAGCTTTGCCATCATTTCAGAACTGTCACCATGTTCCAGCAATGAACATCTTCAGTATACAGCAAACCAAATCCACACTAGATGAGTATATTTTATAGTTGCATTCATTAGAAGACTCTGAATTTCTGTGAGAATGCTCTGACAGAGCTGTTTGTGTGAAGTTTTGTTATCTCCAGGGAATATTGCCCTGATGCTTGAGGATGCACTTAGGTATTAAACTGCTTTGGGGTGATGTTTATTTTGTGCAAGTCACAGCCCCGGTTCCAGACCATGACCTGCACAATGGTGTGTTTAGATCCATCTCTAGCCACTGCACGAAACCTAAAATATTCCTTTTCTTCCTTCCTAACTTCCCAACTCTTTGCAACATCATCAATCACAGAAGCCTCCCTCCCCGTGCTCGCTCAGGGCCGTGCAAGTGGGGACTGGAGTCTCTCTCCACTGTTCAAAGCAAAAGAAGATTTTCTGCAATTCTGGAGTTTTCACAGGAGCCAGTGGGAGTTAAACATCCAGCTTGAAAAATGTATTTGCACTCAGGCAGGTCTGGCAGGTCTTAAAGTGGATCCTGACCTACTCATAGATATTTTTTCCTGCCTAGTCTCACACGCAACCGTATTTTCCAGGTACACTTATCTACCTGTCACACACAATGATGTATAACCCTGAAGAAAGCAAAGCAGGTGATTACCTTTCCCCAGTCAAGTGCAGTGGAAAGGTCAGATTTAATATGAAGCTGAGGGGCAATGAAATGACACAGAAAATGTACAAAAATAGAGCGTAGCCACGCGGGGAGGGAAGCGGCTCTGCTCGTCCCAGTGGAACAACCAGCAGCACGGACACACCGTTCATCTCCTCACAGGCTCTTCATTGCTCCCTGGTCTTCCATTTGGGACTTGGCTCCACTGTCATGGAAGACACATTTTTGGGAATGTGGGAATTAGGCAGGTGAATCATTTCCATCTGCATGGCCTTCAGCCCCCTGTGGTGGCTGCCCAGGCTCTGCAGAGAGCCACTGACATCCAGCACCCACCAGCTCCTTGAGTCCCCCCAAAGGAATTGGATTGTCCCAGGCTTTTATCATGGGAAAGATATTTTTCCTCAGTCCCACCCTTCCAATGGCTGGGGAGCTGCCACGTGTTGTACACACAGTCCTGCAGGTACTTATTTTAATCTTGGTAGTGTCTTTGAGCATTGCTGGACTCCTACAAAATCAGAACCTAAATGGAAATAAATGCACAGTGCTGCACTCTCTGCATTCAGAGGAATTCAGTGTAGTCCCTTCCCATGCCCTAAATGCAATTGGGTGTTTCACAACCTCTGTATCTAAATTAGGTTTTTCCATGCACATTTTATTTCTTTGAGTCCTGCCTAAAACCCAGAGCAAATCTGAAGGAGAAATTCTGACCACTCACTAGGGCTTGAGCCCCACATCCAAAGCACTCAGGCTGAAGATCCAAGATCAGCTGCAGAAAACAGAAGCTCCTTTTAAAATAGTTTCACAGTTGAAAACAAGCTCCTGCTTTTACTCTCCCACGTAATCTGGAGTTCAGGATTCAAAGTGCCTTTCTGCACTTAGGTCCATGCAGACCTGTTTGGATGGATGAATGCCTTGAAGGTTATGGGTAAGACCTCAAACCTGGAAGTGGCTATTCTCAAAGCTGAGAAAGGAAAATTCCTGCAGGTCTCCATGATAAGTTGATAAGAAATAATGGACAATTGTTTCATTTAAACACAAAGAACGATTCAGCCATAGCATGACTCGTGACTGAGACATTGTGAAAGTTATCAGATGAAAGTCTGCATGCTAAATCTTTTTAGTATTGAAGAGAAATGTAACAATTTACTGTCCATGATGAAGCCTGGGCTTCCTGGAAGGGTGCCCTGCTTTGCTGCTGCTTCGTGTTCCCCATGTCTGCCTCTGCCTTTCAAATGAACGCTCTGAATCACAGTCTCAGAGCAATGTTTTGAAGAACTACTCCTTTCCTAGGAAGTCAGATCAATCCCGCTTAAAAGTGAACTCTGTGAATATGCCAAATATTTAGAGAATAAATCTCAAACCCAGGAGTGATCTGCTTCCTTTATCTGCAGATCCTGGGCATGATCCAGATACCAGCACTGCCAGCATCTCCTGCAGGCCCATGGTGCGAGCTCATGGGGGGCATTAAGAAAAATTATATATAGAATCAAAAATATATTCAGAAAACCCGACCACGAGCTAATTCTGGTCAACTAAAAATCAGTTGACCATCTAAACTAGTCACCTAGACCTTTCCTATTGGAAGTTTGCTTTCTCACAGGGCCCCTTTGAGCCACCCCATCTGAAATATGGCACCACAAACTGAAGAGCTGGTTTCAAACCTCTTTAAGACCCACAAGAAGAGTCTGTGCCCTGCAGCAAGTTTGGCAGTCAGCACTTTAAAAAATAAACTCAGCTCCAGAATGATAATTTGCATAGTGCATGGTGACTAAAATTAGCCTGCCTCGACTCCATCGCGGGAGGAAGTCTGAGCTGCCACTGCAGTTTCAGGTTTCTTGGCTTTCAGAGAAATTCATAGCATCCAAGGAACACAGACGTGTCTTCTGTGCAGCCCTGCTCCTCTTGGCTGGCACTGCTCTCCCAAGCTGCATCTCAAAGCTGTCGTACAGCACCAGAAAAAGCCTCGTTCTTCCTCACATGGGAAACCAGAATGTGCTGAAACCTGTGAAAACCTTGTTTTCAGTATGAAAATGTTTGGGAGATGAATTAGTAAGGAGAGAATACGCTGTAGGTCACAAATGGTCTGTCTTGGGTGTAGGAAGGGTAAAACCTCCTTGAGAGTTAATCAGCACGTGAGACAGAGGTTTCCCAAAGCAGAGGTGTGCTGCAAGGTGCTCTGCAGGAGACACACTCCATGTAAAGTTGGGTTAGGTCTGGTGGTTTAACCTTCATTAGCTGCTGCATGAAGGTGAGATTCCCAACCTGATTCTCAGCCACTGCCACACAACATCACTGCATAAGAGCTTGTGTTGCTCTGCCATAATTTAACGTTGTGATTTGGCTAGCCAGAGAGCTCACACGCTCCCTCGCTCTCATTTAATTCTGCAGATGAACAGATGTCCATAGGAGGTCATGCTAGTCCACCATGGATGCCCCTGTTGAACTTAAATTATTCAAAAATTCAGTCATCAGCTAAGTGCTAAGCTGTTGGGGCTTTTTTGTGGTTTTTTTTTTTTTTTTATTTCAGCCTGAGATGTGGCTATAGCTTCTCCCCCCAAGATGCATAAATAATTCATGCAGTTATGAAGTGGGATCACTCAGGACCTGTGTAAAGAGTGCTGCTGGCTCAGATCCCCCTCTCACCTACTGAACAAACCCATCTCAGCTCCTTCATCCACCGGGGTCAGGCCATGGGCCCTCAGGCCACATTTCACAGGGTTTTGGTTCCTCTATCCCTGCAAGGTCCCAGATACCTTTGAATCCGAGGTCACAGCTACCAGAGGCTTGTAGCTTAATATTTGTGTTAAATTTGTACAAAATAAACTTGCTGTAGCGACAATCCAGTAAGTACTGGTTTTTATATTTTATATGAACGCAAGCCAGCAACTAATTTAATTTTCTGCTGTGTTGTAGAATTGAAGTGTAATGATTCACCCTTAAAAATACATTTAAAATGATTCAGTTACTACTCTGACTATAGTATTATATCTTATGGAGGGGGCCCAGAGTAAAAGCTCAGTGATGTGCGGAGTCGTGGCTGGATGCAACCAGGAACAGAGCAGCCCCATGACATGAAATCTGATGATACATTGAACTTCTGACCTATAGGAGAAATCTGATCATCACCACCCAGCTTCTTCTTCATTTCAGCTCTGCTCAGGAAAACAAAAGTCTTCATTCAGCATTCAATTTTCTCCACCCTTCACTGGAATTTTTATATGAGCTGAATTAAATATGCCAGACTTTGAAGGTAAATGGCCTCAGTGGCTCAGTGATATCCATGGTGTCTGTTTCTTTAGCTATTGTCATTAAGCCTCATTCTGTTCTGATGAGGCCCTACAGGAAAATGAGGTGCTGCTGTATACAGCTTCACTGTGGTTTAAGCAGAATAAAATACTGACTGTAGTACTACTGGGGCAATCATTGGGTTTTGCCTGCTTTAGCCACATTCTCTGCTCGGAAGTTACGAAGTATTAACCCTGAATCCTTATTCAGGATTCCCAGTATCCAAGGCAAAGTTTGAGCTGGGCACAGAACACACAGAGTTTAATTCCCATGCAGAAGTGGTGAGTTGGGGCGGAAGCACCCAATAACCTGTGGTGTGTCACCGCCGTGGGGCTGACACCTCGGCAGGGTGGTGTGGAGATAATTAGGCCCTAAAAGACATGGCACCACGGCTGGATGAAGGCCAGATCAGCAGTCCTGCTTATCTGAGCTCCTGCTCAGTTGCAGGCACGTTGCTCTTTGCTCATCCACGGCTGAGCTCCTCAGGACCCGGGTGTGCGTAAGAGGACAAGGGCTCTACCCACCCCTGCTCTGATAAGCTAAAAACAGATTGAAGGTCTAAGTCAACTACACTTGAGCATGTGATAAAATTCTTTGCTAAACTGGGGCCTAAGTCAGTGTGCTCTTAGGGTGGAACTCAAATAGCTGCTCTTGGAGGAGGAAGAACAGGCACACGAACGGAGCCAAAGGTTCTGTTGGGGTGATGGGCTGGGGTGAGTGGCAAGAGCCCAAGCAAATGGGGAAACAGCCTGATGCAAGAGGAGGAAGGATTGTGTGGCTGGCTGTGTGGCTATGGCTTGGGAGGAGGAATTTCCTTGTGGGAATGTTGCCAGGAGGGTGAGGAAATCGCTTGCTTTTCCAAGCTGAAGCGACTAATGAAGGAGGGGTGAGAACAAAGGTTCTGTGCTGTGGGCGGTGTCACTGACACAGCAGGAGTGGTGATTTGGGTTGTGGGGTCCAAAATAGCACACTGGCTTCAGACCTTGAAAACTCTGAAAGGGTAAAGTTATGGACCCCATCTCTCATAAATATCTGTGGTTACTGTTCAGGAGGTCTGGGGCAATGGCTTGTGTAGTCGAGGATAAAAATAACCCAGGTCCAAGATACCAGCTCCAGATTTCATCCAAAGTTCTGGAGACCAAGTGTTAGCTGAGTCCCTGGAGCTCCTCATCACACCAAGCTGCTGCTGCTGGACTGCCTGTTCTCTCTGTTTGTGCTTCCTTTGGGGCTTTTGGGCCACCTCACAGTTCCTTGTTCTAAAACATACTGAAACTTCTCCATCATGAAATAGGGGAGAGCTTCTGCCCTTCTGAAAGAATTTGTGGAAAAGGCGTGGGAGGACTGGAAAGAAATGATTCAGGCTTTTGTCTCTTTTGGAAAATAAGTAAATTGCAATCTGAGTAGAGGGGACCATAACTTCCTAGGAAAACACTTCAATACATCAGGAACTACACCTGAAACTGTTAGAGCTATGTGTGCAAGGACCCAGCTTCCCCACTCACAAAGACACTTCAGCTACAGCCAAAAAATCTGTGAAAGACAGAACCAACTAACCTCCCAGAAATGCATTCCCCCCTAAGGGGGGTTTTGGGCACCGTGCTGGCTGACAAGAGGCTCGGAGCTGTGCAGAAAAGCTGTTTCTGAAGATATTCCTACTACACAGAGGGAAAGAAGATTTCATGCCTGAAGGATCTCCTTGATTACATCTCCATTTCGTAGGCGCCATCTACAACTGGTTAGAGCCTAAAAATGGCAATTTCTTCTGCTCAGAAGAGACAGCAGCCTCTTTTCTCTTCTTATACCAGAAAAAAAAATTTGTTTTGAACTGACTCTTCTAGATAAATAGCACTTAGAAGTGAGTGTAGTGCTCATGATGAATCTCATGTAGGGATTTGGAGTCACTTTTCACAACATAGATCACAAATTAATTAAGAAAATCTTGTCTCTTGGAAACTCTTCTATTCACAGTCGCATCAAATCACTGTAGCAGTAACTTGCATGGAAAAATAACAATTAGGGATATTTTTATTTTTAGCTGTCTTAATGAAATATAGCAGATGGAAATAAAGAGGAGAAGCCCGTCCTATGTGACTAGCCATCTGTCTGGGGATCAGCAACAAGTGTTTCATGGATCACAGCTAGAAAATTAGTGGGTAATTAACGTCAGTCTTCAAGCTACCTTACAATTCTTCACACTCATTATTCTACTCTCTAGAATGGCTTTCAAATGCCACCCAGAGCTTACCCAGCTGTGAGAGATGCGCTCGTAGCACCACCCCTGGCTTTAGAGCACTAAACTTTGGGCTGAACACCAGCAGTTCCCTCCCATCCCGCCCTCCCTCTCACACAAGGTTGTCAGTGATCACGCAGAATCCACTCTCCCAACTACCATGATGCCAAGGACTATTCCAGTCAATCTAAATTTGCCTTTAAGGTGTTCCTATCCCACCCTCGGTTCTCCAGCACACCAAGCACTGGGATTTGCACTGGGCACGCCATGGAAACCAGGTTACCAACTTGAACAGGAGGCAAAGAGCTATTATCCAAACCTAGTCTCTTGTGTTGGGTTTATTTCTGGTGTGTGGCTTTTCCAAGTCCGTTGAGTAGCTGCTCTGGAATCTCGCTCTCCAAACCCGCTCCAATGACTTCCATGCACTGCTCTGCTGGAGGAAGCCTGCCTTGTTTAATGACATCCTAAACAGGCACACAATCCTGAGCACTGCTAAAGGTCAGGCAGCCCGAACTTTTGGAGATGAGATACTTGCTCAGTGTTGTCATCGTTCTACCCTCTCGGTTCCCACACATGCTGTGTTACGGCTCTGGGTTGTTCTCCCCTTCCTTTTTGGGAAAATCAATGCCTTCTCACAAGAAAGATTTTGTATTTCACCATTACAGAGTAGTGCTTATTCTTCTTTGGTAACAGGATATTGTTATCAGGCTGTTTTAACTTTGTTTATTACCTCCATTCCTCCAGCTGCTACAATTCACTTGATACTGGTTTGGTTATTTTTATGCTTTGATTTAAGAACAGTGTGATCCAAGGCTGCACTTAATGCCCAAAGAGTGGAGCCCACGGGAGTCGTCAGCTTATTTACTGGACTGAGCTGAGCCCTACACGACACCTTAGCAAATAAACTCTCTTCCTAGAAATCCATGGATAACTGTTAAACTCTACTGTACGGCACAAACATAATTAATCTTCACAAAACCCTGGGCACGCAACGTCTGAACGTGACACAGCAGGTGGAGATTTTGTTATTCCTCATACAAGGAAAGTGGCCCCACTGACAGAGCTTAAATCTAGGGAATCCTCTTTGTAGACCTACTCGGGTTTTGGCTGTATCTATTACTTTTACGGCTCTTTTATCCCCCCTTCTGAATGAGTAAGCAATCACAGTTTGCTGACAAATGCCAAATATTTGCAAACATGTTTCAGTCTGCCCTTTCCAAGCTTGAAGGTAGATTTACAAGTCATGGAAATGTTCCCTCCACTCTGCATCGATGCTTTCACCCTCTTTCCCCTCCTCCTTCCAGCCCACCTCAGGACAGATGAAGGAATCTAGACTGGGATGGGATTGGGATGTCAGTAGAGGGATGCTGTGAATCAGCCCCTCCCTTCCCACTTTCCTCTGAAAAAGGAGAAACCTTACCTGTAAGGAAACCATCTGCTGTGCATCCCAGCTGATCCCACCGGGCTCATCTACTGAGGTGTAAATCAGCAGAGCAGATATGGGGGCTGGGTGTGTGCTGCCTTTCCAGGTGAGCCATCCCTCTGGAGCCGTGGCCCTGTGGGATGCTGGGGCTCACCCTCGTGTGCTCCTGGCGGGTGGGACACGTGTGTGTGGGGTGGTTTGCTTTGATAGAGTTGATCTGCCTAAAAAATGGGGATTGTAGAGCTTCCCTTCTGCATAAAGACACCATGAGGATGATCCAATTAACACACAAAGGGTTGCTAGAGAACAGCAGAGGGAGAGCTCATGAGATGTAAAATGCCATTTGCTTTTTAATGAAAAAAGGATAAAGAGATGATCTTAAAAACAAACACAGGCACAGTGTCATGTGCCTTCTGCACGCCCTTTGCCGTGGCCTGGTTTCTGTTTCAGTTGCCTGTGCACATCTGGGCGTACACATCTGGAGGGTAGATGGAGCTGCTTCTGCTTTTTTACTGCGTGGAAGCTGAACAGACTCAAGAGCGAGTGTGTGCAGAGGTGCTGCTGCCCAGAGAAGGGTGATCCCCCCTTTCACTCCTTTGCTGCACTCTTGGCTACACTCTGAGAACATGTACAGCCAGAAGATTGACTTCCCTGGTATTTTATACCCAAATTAAAGTAGGTGGCTCCAGATGCCTCCCCCATTTCTTCTTCTTCTAAAGTTTTGAGCAGTCAGAAGGTTGCCCAGAGACCAAGACGAAGGGAATTTCTTAATGAGCTTTACCTAAGCCGAATTTCCCAGCAGTGAACCCTAGAGTCATTTTGGAAAAGCTCTTGGCTCTTTGCTGTGGTTTCTGTTTCAACCCCAGGAACAAGGCTGAGCCTTTTGCAAGGCAGACAGCTCCCTCTTGCCAAGAGGGCTCCAACAAGGAGGCCAAGCTCAGACCTGGTCACAGACCCTGTCCATGTGCTGGGGTGGCCATACTGGGGCAAAAGCCTGAATTCACTGGTTTGAAGCTATTTCAGGGTTTGGGCACACACTTGGGGCCCTGTGGTGTGCACATCCCCTATTTTCCTTCCAAGGACCACGAGAATCCTTTGCCAGGTCTTGCTCTACCTTCTTTTTTCCACCCATTCTGGCCTGTTGTCAGTACTTGTAGCAGCAGTCAGATAGCACAGAGCTCATTTCAAAATCCCCCTCTGCTCTCATGGCTGAATTAACCTTCCAGCTATCCAGGAACTGGCAACCAAACCTGGTGTCTCCAGGGGCTCAATGACACACAACACAACCATCCTCCCTCTCCGTGCTGCCATCCTACACAGAGAAACCCAAGCCTTTTCAGGATGTATTTAACCTGCAGCTCTATCTCCCTGTAGGGATAGGGCTGGGATTTTTCAGATGACACCACTGGGAATTGGTTGCTTAATTCCCATTGTGTTTCAGGGGATTTGGCAAATAACTCGCAGCCTTTCTTAAGGCTCTCTCACAGAACAGCAGTGGAGATGAATTTGCAGGTTGTCCACAGAGGCAGATTGCTGAGGTTCATTATAGCACCAGTTAAATGTTATTTATCTCATTCATCATCTCATTCTAGTTACTCATTTCCCCTGGAAACCCAAAGAGTTGGACACATGAGATGGCTGCACAAGGTTCTTCTTTCAACTCTTGTTCTCTGTTTAGGAATAATACCTAGAAATATCTTTTCCTGCAGAGTCATGAGCATCCAGCCAGGGCAAACAACTGCTTATTACAGGAGCTCAGATCCAAAGTTTACCACCATTCATGGGGAGCTGGATCCAAGGTTTTGGTTTGGCTGATGATAAAGAAAGCCAAGCAAAGCTGAGTAAACCCAGATCTGAACCACTCGCAGTGTCCGTGGCCAGCGACTGGGCTGCTTCCAGCTTATCTTCACAGAAGCCCATGGCCTGAGCTGCAAAATCAATTCTGGAGCACCAGAAGGGTTTGAGTGAAAATACATTGCTGTTACTCACACTAAATAAATACATGAAGCAAGACCTGCTGTGGTTAAGAAGGCTGCACCTGAGTGGTGACATTTGAATTGCTGAGCTGCACCCTTGGGATCTGCACCCTGGGTTTGCCGAGGGGCTGCTCCCACAGGGAGGCAGCCAGTGATGCCTAAAGAGGCCAGCCTGGAAACAAAGACTAGACAGGGGTAAGGGAATAAAGGTGGATATTTATTGGAAAGGCCTTCAGAGGCACACCCTGGGCAGGCCAAAGGCTGCACCCGAGATGGACCCCGAGTCACGAGTTCTTCACACTGTTACAGGTTTGGTCCATTTGCAGATCAGCATAAATTCACCAATTAAACTTTAGCTAATGATGGAGCTGCCCCTCAGCTCGCCCCCCTTCTCAAGGTGCTGGGTTACACATTTTGGGCCTGGGACGGGCTGGGTGTCCTTGCAGAGCAGGCCTGGAGAGGCTTTGTTATGTCTGTGTGAGCATGAGAGAGCAGCAGCTGCCAGGCTGCAAGGCAGCTCAGAGTCACACACTGGGAACGCAGAATTTGAAAAATGTAAAAGCTAAAACCTAAGGCATCACCAGCACCGTTCCGGGCTCCTTGGAAAGCTGGGAGTGTTTCCCGGCGGTAACACAGCCCGGGGGCTCAGGGCCCTGCTCGGGGTGACGAGCAGCGCAGCTGAGGGAGCCGGGAGCGGGGCGGGCGGCTCGTACCGGGCCATTTGATCCGAGGAATCCCAGCCGAGGCCCCGGCAAGCCCCGGCAGGATCGCTGTGCGGGCTGCAAAGGGCAGGGAAAGGCGCTCGGATGCGGGAGGTGACCGGCGCCTCGGCGGGATGTGACGGCACAGCTGACCCCGCTCCCAAACCGAATCCTCTCCCTGATCCCTCATCTCACTGCTCAACACGAACGCAAACTGCCCTTTGCAGCTGAAGGAAAAGGGCAGCCGGATTTCTTGTCTCTGTCGACCCCATCCTGACAGTCCCAGTGTTGGGAAGTTCAAGCTCCGTGGTACTTTTTGAAGCCTGAAGGCTGCTGGAGTGCAAGTGCTTCCCTGCCTTTACCTTCTAATGATAAAGTTTGAGGACTGTTTTCACTGCAGTAATGGTAAGAAACTATGAAAGAAAAAAAAAAATAATAAAAGCCAACCCCCAGATTTTTACTCACAAGTGGAAGGAGTCAGATATAGAAAAGTGACTGCAAGCCCTCGCACAGATAAAATTACAGAGCAGAAAACTCCATCCTACTCTTCAGCACTGAAAGTCTGTTCTCCAGTAAAACATACCTCCTGAGCTGGGGTGTTTCCCAAATGAAAGCAAGTTTCAGAGCCATGGTTTTGGATGCCATTCCAGGGGGCACATGCATGAATGCTCTTCTGAACCTCTGCCTCCCTAAAGTAGCCCTCAGCTAAATTCCTGGCAGCTACTGGAGCTGACAGCACTGGGGATCCTTATGGGACAGATCTTTCATATCCCCCTTGAAAACAGAAATTCAAGCAAGCCAGTTCCCGCTGGTGTTGGTTTTACCTGCCCTTGCCAAAACATCACCTTCAGTTTCCAAATTTGCTGCCCTCTTTCTTAGGACCAGGATGATCACTGGGCTCATTGGGTTGGAGGGTCAGGAGGTCCAGGCTGTTATCCCTCTTCTTCAGTATTTGGGAATTTTACTCCGTGGTCTGTTTTAGCCACACATTAAATAAAAGAGGTGGCACATGAAAAAGGGAATAAAAGCAATATCCTTATCCAAGCACCCTGGGCCTAGTGAGGCACCAGGCGTGCCGTGTACTCTGCTGGCCCTTTGGGGTTTGGCTGCTGTTTTTCTGGAGCTGGGGTGTGCAGGGGGTGCCCTAGGTCACCCACCCCATCCTGGGTGACAGGCTTGTGCAGCAGTGCCTGCTGTCTGTCAGGACATGTGCATCTTGATCTTACTCATGGCTCAAAAATAGCCAGCCTGCTTTATTTTCACATCCGCTTCATCAGCGCGGGGTCAGGCAGGCTTTGGTTCTGCCTCAAAGGGCTGGAGACCACCCCAAATCTGAGAGGTTTTAGGGAAAAAAGTGTCATGGGGTGGGAGGAGGAGGGAATAATCCAGGAGAAACTTGCTGCTGCTTCCAGCCACAGCTCAGGCAAGGCCCATCATGAACATAACCCTTTCCTCCTAATTTTTTTTCCTGCCCGTGAGCCCAAGTTGAAGCTGTGTTTCCAGCCTAGAGGAGCAATGTGGAGTCAGTGCTCTCTGCAGCACAGCTCCAGATCATCTCGCCCACCTGTTTGAGCCTGGTTTTCTTACAGAGATTGCTCAGGGGCACAGGGACATTGTTACTGGCAGTCCTCAAAGCACTTTGCCCAGAGTGCCTGGTGAACCTCCTCATGTTGACTGAATACACACAGGAAGACCTTGCTACTGCCACCCAAATTAATGAGGGGGGAAGACAGTGCGTGTATTGAATAATACTTAGCAGTCCAAAGGATTAATTGCCCCATTAATTAATTGCCCTGTTCATGTAAGGGAAAGAAAAACCAAAAGGTGGTGAAAAAGGAGCTTTCTAAAAGCCTAAATTTGGGGCCCATCACTTTGCTGAGCAGCTGGGCCTCCCACACTGTCTGCTTTGAAGTGAATCTCTCACACAGGGACTCTGTGTGCTCAGACCCCCCACTATCCACAGGCAGATATGTGTGTGTGTGCTACACACCACCAGCCCACGAGTTCCAGCTAATTAGCAGAAATACCCTGCTATTACATTTGATCAGCCTGTCAGCCAAGGAGAATTCTGTGGTCCTGCCTGATATTCATCCCAGGACTGCAGCCATCAGCTGTCTGCTACTAAAATCTAAGTCCATAAAGGCCCGTGGAAGCATCCAGCTGGTAGCACCTCACACCAAAGCCTTGGGCTTGGGCTCAGCCCTGGATGCAGCAGAAACCAGCAACAGGGGAGCTACAGCAGAAAAACAGCACCAAATAAACCCAATCTTAGCACCAAGGTTGATGCAAGAAGCTGTAAAACCCTGTGACAATAAAAAAGAAAAAATGCATGGCAAAAGCAAACTCCAGACACTGACATGAAGGGGATTGGTCTGGATGAGACTGCCTAAAATTCCCTTTCCTGAAGGCTGTCACATGTCCTGTCCTAGCAGTATTACAGCTTGCACACACCAGCACACGTCAGCTTGTGTCCATAGCCCTAAAATGTTCCTGTCAGTTGTACACTCCACAAACGCCAGCAAGATCCGAGATGCTGCTTCCCCCTGCCCCTGCCCACCCCTGTTGTTGTTGCATCTGCCTGTTCCATCCATCATCATCCTGTCCCCAGCTCCACTCAGCACGTGTTGCAGGAGGAGAAACACAATTAAGTTCAGGAGATTCACTTTGAGGTAACCAGCTGCCTTGCACCCCCTTGGACATGTTTCCCACCCCTCAGTGAGCAGAGGGGAAGTGGCAGCACTGATGGTGGAGGTCTGGGAGCCCCTGCTTGACTGCAGGGCAGACAGGAGTCACGCTGACATCGGGCAGCATCCTCTCCAGGAACACATCCTGCAAAGGCTCTTGGAGCGCTGCTATGGGTTTGGAGAGGACTCAGCTCCTGGTGCTCCTCACCTGCTCACATCCTGATTGCCTGTACACAGGATTAAGGAGTGACTTCCCTTCGTTTTGCTTCAGAGCTGCAGGCTTGGTTTATTAAGGTCAGAGGAGTGTGGTTACGTGTTCCTACACCAAATCCAGGTTGTGAGTTGTTGCTGTTGTACCGGGGACAGTGAGAAATGACATAGGCTCAGTCCAGGAAGAAATGGAATTATTTATTAATTTACAGACTCGTTTATATATCTTAGTTTGCTTGAATGGCATAAGGTGATTGGTCATTGACCATCCACCTCTTAGAATGGTTGGTTAAACCCTACAACACCCTTTTCAAAATATTTCTCCAGTCAGTATCACAACAACACTGCATAACAATCGTTGCACCTGCAAGATAAAGGGATTGGTTTACAAAAACTTCTGGGTTTGGCCAGCATCTGTGTGAAAGCAAGGACTCTCACACAGACACTGGCAGAAAGCTGGAAAATCTCCCCACGACCAAGACTTCAGCATCCAGAGTGAGTCAGTGCTGTCACTTCTGGATGCTGGCTGGGGATGGGGTGGCGGCAGTGACACCTGCACTGGGGCAGTGCAGGCACAGGAGCTGCACACACAAAGTCAGGATTAGCTGAGTGCCTACAACCCAGACATCCAGCAAGCCCCCGTGGCAGCGGCGTTTCCAGATTGCTGCTTTATGGGAAATGCCTTGTTATTTCATAAAATAACAGGACAGAACACCCCAGCCTGTCAGTCACGGGCCAGACTCACAGCCTAGCAGTTCACACAGTTCTCTCCAAAACCCTTTTGCTCCTCTGCTAAAAGCTTAAATCCCTCTGATGGCCTTCAGGTGAATTCCTGGCCTGCAGAGAGGGAAGGGATTGCACAGAGGGGATGGAGTGATGCTGGTAAACCAGTGGGAACCAGAGGAAGCCAGACTCTGCCCGGGTCGCTTCTCCAGGGGAGGATTTCCCTGTGGATGCCCATGCTGTGTGCCTGCTCTCCAGGGAACTGGGCATGGCTATTTCTGTCCCCCTGTCAGCAGCCAGGGGCCCCGGGATGTTCCTCTCCCAACCCTGCTGTTGCCTCCGGGGCCAGGTTTCCTCCCCCTGTCCCATCCAGCTCGCTGGGTCCCTGCCAGAGGCCCTGGTGCCAAGGGAGGGGTGACACAACTCCTGTCTCCCTGAATGGAGCCGAGAGGCACAGGGGAGGGACTCAGAGCTGTCTGACTCGTGCTCTTGTCACCCTGCTGCTCCCTGCCCTCTGGATGATCCCACCGTGCTGGGAGGACCACGCTGGTGTGGGATGTGCAGCAGGGATGTGTCTCCCCTTGCTGAGACCTCACCAGCTCACACCTCAGTGCTGCAAACCGCAAAACAAGACCCCCAAACCGATACATCAACCCATTTCTGTATCCTCAGCCGCGTTTGGAAACAGCTGAGACAGACCCACCACAGGCTGGGTTTGCAGCAGGAGTAGCCATGCCTAGAGTGCAGGTGCTGCCCTGGGATGGGGCTCTGATTTGGGGCTCAGCTGCCACATGCTGGCTGCAGCCCTCGCCGGGTGTCAGCTGCTGGACAAGCAAAACTGTGCCTGTCCCCCCACACCAGCAGATCCTGTCCCCTCAGGGCATCTCATTGTGCTGCCTGCAGACAAAAATACTTCCCCAGCTGCTGCCCACCTGGTGCTGGAGACGAGTTTAGGAAACAGCAATAAGAAACTGAAAAGAAAAGGCTGAAAAGAGAGAGATACAGGGCTCATACCAGAAGTGAGAGCACTAAAAATAGTGGTGATACGATCCATCAGAGCTATAGGTCATACTTAAGCACTTGAGTGTCTTTGGGCATCAAGCAAGTGCCTCTCCAGCAACAGGAAACTCACAGGGGTTTAACAGGAGAGACGTGTCCTGGGCTCGCAGCGTGTCCCGGGCTCCCAGCCGGACACTGCCAAAAATAGAGGATGTATGGACAGTGCTCTGAGGGGGCTGATGCCAGGCACGGGGGGAACATTGCCCCTCTGCTCCTGGTTGGGCTCCACCACACTCCTTTCATCCCCAGCCACGGAGCCGTGGGGTTTTCCAGGGGATGAAACACCCACTCCTACAGGGAGAGTAAAGGGCAGGAAGGAGCAGGAAGGCACGGCCACCCCTTGAGGCACAAGCCCACTGCTGTGTCCCCAGTAGCTCTCAGGAATTCCTGGGACATGGATACACTGACAAGATGCAGGAGCAGCTTGCAGGGAGCCTGCGTGAGGCTCAGGCACATCAGCATCTCCTTCACGATGGTTTGGAAAGGAGAAGCTGCAGTTCTGAGCCATCTTCCAGTCTGGAGACGATGGATGCTTGCTGGGCTGCCCCATCCCAGGCAGCTGCATCTTCCATGGGGAGTTCCCAGCCCATGAGAGGGTGGTTTGGTTGCAATCCAAGCTTTTATCCAAACCCTAGTTGGTGCTCAAGTGATTGATATTATCAAGGCAAGGCACCTGGATGTGCCCTTTCCTCATTGCTGAAGCCCCAGCTCCAACCCGCCCGATACACCCACGTTGTGAAGAGCATGGCAGGTCCCCCTGGCCAGCAGGGACTGCCCGTTCCTGGGGTGCCCCATTTCCTCAGGAAAAGGTGCTTTTACGCCAGTGAACTTCACCAGGGGATGAGCAAGAGGGGCCTGTCAGGTTTGGTTCCCAGCCCTGCTGCCGTGCCCAGCCCAGCGCCTGCGGGCCCAGCGTCTGGTCGAGTGCCCGCGCCAGTGATACCAGCGCCAGCTAAAAGGTGCCTCTCAAGTCAATTTATGCTGCTTTTCAGTTTCTGTATAGAATATTGTGCATGAGATTGAGTGGAAAATTTCTTCTTTAACTCCTCCAGAAGCAGGATTATTTAACTGAACTGCTATTCCCTGGAAACCTTTGACTCAAGCGTTACGACACTGCGATACAGGAGAAATTCAATACCGCAACAGCCCTCGGCTAATCCGTCTTCTCTTCTGGGACCAGGAAAGCTCAGACTGGAATAAGGAAATTTAAAACCACTTCAGCTCTAAGAATGAGTGGTAGTTAAAATCAGCATGAAAAAGGTGAGGATTTTGAAAACAAACACATGACTTAATCAAACATGATCCTAAAAGAAGTTAAAGCAGCTACAACCCCGGCGCTGCTCCTGCTCGGTGTGTACAGGGTGTGTGAACAGGCTGAAGGACTGTTCCAGTCCCTGTTTCAGCCCCTGCTGGCTGAAATTAAAGGAAGTTCAGGCCTCAGGGTTACAAATGATCATTTCACAATGCTCATTAGGAGGACTGCTGAGCAGCAGTACCATACAGAAATATTCTGATTTATTTAGCAGAAAGTGGGTAAATAATGCAGGCCAATTTTCAGGAAATTAATAGAGATGAAATAGAGTCGAGTCATTGTGCTCAGGCTGTTCTACCTTGAACATTTTTTCTGGCCCAGCAGGGGCTGAGAGTTAGGAGAGCTTCATGGCACAGTCTTGACCATCAGGAGCGCAGCGCTGGAGCTGGGAAGAGGAGATTGATGTCCACTGTGTGGCCATGGCTGAGGGTGCCTCCCCCAAGGGTGCCCCAGGCACCTGTGGCTGCACAGCTAGACTGAGTTTGAGTCAGAAGAGCTTTAAAGTCATCATTTTATTTTCTCTCATTCTCCCTATTTTTGGATTCGGATTCTTGGATGTCTCCTGCCTACTCCCAAAATATGTGACAAGGAGTAGGTTTGAGATAGTAACAATATTAAAATGAGTCAAAGCGCAGTTTGAGCTGAAAGTTAGCACAAATGCAGGATGAAAACCTCTCAGCAAAAAATAACAGTCAGGTAGGCAGAAGATCCTCAGGAAAAGACTGGGTAGCAAGGGAGTACTGCAGGCTGAGACGGGTCCCTGGTGCCACATGGTTTAGGGAACCTCATGGGGACAGTGACACCTCAGACACACCCTGCTCAGCACTGCCCAGGCTGAACCAAGGAGGCAAAATCCAGAGTGGAATGGGAATGATCCCAAAATACAGGCTATGAGGAGAGAGAGGGAGATAGCCAGCAAATAAACAAACTCCAAGCTTAAAGGCCAGTAAGATCTTGCACCCTCCACAGCCATGAAACCTGCAGAAATAAAGATGCTGGACGCTGGCACTGTTCAAAGGGAGGGCACAGTGTTGTGTCACCATATGGTGATGTGGCACTGGCCAGGACCCTCGATTGCAGTACACACACACCTGGCAATGCCTCGTTTTTGTTTATGCCCATCTTTCCTCTGGGGACATCCCCTGGCTTCCTGCAGGATCCATCCCCCTGCTCATGGGTGAGGAGCTTTCCCCAGCACAGAATTTATGTCAAGAGACGATCAACTGGCTTATTCCAACCACAAAGTATTTTTATATTTTTAACCAGAAGCTGTAAAAATCCAGGAAATGTGGATTTATGGCCTATAAAAGGTTTAGCTTGAGCTGTGACCTACGGACTTACATAATTTACTACTGGCCTTAGAGAGGGCTCCAATTCCAGCATCCCGGGGAGCTCTTTTTGGAGCATTTCTTGATTTGGGCTCTTTTAAAGCACAGATTGTCAGATATGGGAGCTTGGAGGGCAGCTGAGCACTTGCCCCATGGCACAGGAGAGCCAGGAAGTGCCAACCTTCAGTTTCTCCTGAGGAATGTGGCTGTGCCAAGTGGGAAAACCCCACCCTAGTCTTGGCCCTTGGTGTTTGCCCGGGACACAAGGTGTCTGCTGGTGGGACTGCTCCTTTCTCAGCCCTCTGCATCTCTTTAGGTGGCAGCAAGTCAAAATCTTTGAAGAGATAAATTGAACAGAGGGGTTGTATCCACGTCTTGGCTTGCAGAAGGATCTGCCCCAGGGCTTGGCAGTGTTTCTGGTGCGATGCCAGAGCTGTGGGGGTGACTCTGGAGCATCTCTCCAGCACAACCCCCTCTGATGGCATCACCACCTTGGCGGCTTCCCTGAAGATTCACTCCTCACCCAGCCCCAGTTCTTCCATGAAGGAGCAAAGTAGAATTATGGAGTATGCTGAGTTGGAAGGCACTCACAAGGATCATCAAAGACCAACTCCTGGTCCTGCACAGGACACCCCAGCAATCCCACTCTTGTGCCTGAGAGCGTTGTCCAAATGCTCCTGGAGCTCTGGCAGCCTTGGTGCCATGACCACTGCCCTGGAGTAACTTCATACCATTGAGAACACCTCTGGGTGATCCATGCCTGGAGGGGAAGGAAAGATCTGCAGCATCAGTGATTTATTCAGTTTGTGATGAGAAGTGACGAGAGCTGCCCGAGCAGGGTGTGAGATACACCTAAAAAATGGAATCTGTACAAACAAGAAAGGAAATTGCAGCAGCGGTGGAGCAAAGCTCCTGTGTCTCTTGTCCAAACACCAAAGCTTCCCTGGAGGAAGGTGTGCTGCACACTGTGCCCTGAGGTGCAGTGCCCTTGGGTGTAGAGCAGCTGGAGGAGCAAACACCACCAGGCCTGAAGAACCTCCAGACTTCTGCCAGTCTGATCTGCAGTTCTCCTGAACCACGCCTACCTCAGCTGGATTTTTGCTCTGATTTTGTCTTTCTGGGATCAGCCTGAGAACAGACCTACATTTTATCATGTTTAGACACCAGCCCAAAGCAACACTGAGCAGTAGGAAGCACAGTCTAGCTCGGGATCATGCAACCCAGCTGCTCGAGGCACAGAGAGCCCAGCAAAGTCTGCTTGAACCGTAAGAGGGACATGGAAACTGCCACTTCATCAGCAGATAAAGCCCTGCCAGTGCTGCTTCCTTCTGAAAACTCCCCTTGAGACCTATTCTCATTTCCTTCACCTTCCTATGTCTGATTTCAGATCACATGTCACACTGCTTGCAAAGCCCAGCTCGCAAAACAAGAACACTTCAACACCCGAGTGCTGCTGCAGTCAGTCCAGAACACTGCTGGTGGCTCAGCAGAACTTTGTTAAAGTCTCTTCATTCCTCAAAAAAGTTTTCTCCGTGCTCTTTTTGAAGGTTTCTGACCCATTTGTGTGATTTCCAGGCTGAGTGAAGTGATGAACCCCCTTTCCTGCCCCTTCATCTGCTGTCAGCCGAGAGGGGCTGTGTGCCTCTAGCCCTTCTGATGGACCAGGCCATTTTGCAGGCATTTCAAAGAGATTCTGACCAGCAGAGCCTTGAGCTTCCTGCAAACCAGGACAGCAGCAGAGCCTGGACTGGAAGGGTGTGAAGAGCTGTAACTTCCCAGGGTGAGCAGCCCCACAGGGATCATGGTGTGAACTCCACCTCGCCCTGTGCCCAGAGCTGCACGCCCTCCTCTCTGCCCACAGCTTTGGCCCAGAGGTGACATTTGGGGCTTTATTGCAGATGCAGGTTGCTATGGTGAAATGACCTTCTGAGCACCCTGGAAAGTTCATAGAACAATTCAAAATACTTGCAAAAGCCAGTCACTGACTTGCTGTGCCCAGCTGATGGCAGGTCATCACCCAAAAAGCAGCAAAGCTGTGTCCTCACCCCTTTTGCACGAAACCTTTGTTCTGTCCTGGTGTTCTCCCGTGCTGGTACTGCCTGTCAGACAGGGCTGGGATGTTCCTGGTGCCTTCCTGCCCTCTGGAAATGTCCTTCCTCATTTTCTCTTCCCACAGGTGGAAATCTGCACAGCCCTGAGCAAGGCAAGGTTGGCTACCTTGTGTCTGGTGCTGAGTTTGCAATGCCAAGGTGGGGGGCTGGTCCTGCACCCCCCGAACCTCTGAGCTTGGGCCTGGCTGAGCATCCTTCCTCCCTCCCTTCCCTCCTTCTCAGGGGGAATGAGACACAGGCACATCTGCAAAGGGCAGAAGAGCTTTTTCAGCTGCCGAGCACCCACACAGTGTTTATTTGCAAGTGAGTCAACCGGACTCTAATGGATTTGTGGATGCTGCACAATTCACCTCTCTCTTATCTTGGGGATTTTCACTACCTTTTGGGCAATTTTGACAAGGATTCAATTTTCCCCACCCACACGCACATCCTGCTGTTGTCTCATTGAACACATCAATTAGCAGCCAAAAAAGTCCTCAGCACCTTTTCTTCCCTGGGTTCAGCCTCCCCCATCAGACTTTAAGAACATTTCCTTGTGCTGTTACCCACCCCAGGCCAGGTCTGGCCTGAAAGACTGAAACTCTTCACACCTGATCCATGTGCTGCTCATCTCACAGATATCTCTGTGCCATCCCAGGAGCAGAATCCAAATGCCCCAAGCAGGGACAGAGCCGTGTGTGGCACCTGCATCCCTGCAACAGCACCTGCCAGGAGTACCCATGCAGTGGCAGAACAAGTGTAAAATTTTCTATCGTTCTCATCCAGAGTATCCAGAGTATTCCAGAGGTATTCCAGCTGCCTTTGCAAACCAGTGAGCTCTCTGATGTCCTGAATTTTATTCCTGCTGGGATACAGACAACTGCACCGTTTTCCATCAGTCCAGTTTTTTCCACAAGGTAGAAACTGATTCTTCCAGCCTGGAGACACAGCAGGATCCAGGGTGACCTGTGGGTCACTTCCCCACACTCCTGTTCCCTCCTCCACGTGTTGCTTTCAGCCACCAGCCAGGACAGCAGGGTGTGTGCTCTGACCCAGGGCAGCACCATCAGTTCTGGCATTTTTCCTTGAACTCAAAGCAAATGTCAGCCTAATTTAATTTTGAAGGGAGACCCCAAGTGTCTGCAGACCGGGCTTTGGGAAAGTCTAAGGATGGATGGCACTGGGAGGAAGCTCTGCCGTCGCTGCCACAAAGGGCCTGGCTGGTGGCAGCTCCATCCCTGCCAGCCCTGAGCCAGGGCAGGGCCTCAGGGACAGCAGGATACTGATCCTATCTCAGCCCCATGCACCGAAAGGTGGAAGTGAAAAGCAGATATGAAGTCTGGGAAGGTTCCAACATGGGATTTTTGGGGTTTTTTTCCCTTTTCCAAATCAATTAAGCTCCAAATCTGTGACAGCCTAAAAGGCCCCTGGAGACAGCAATGTTCAGGAGCAGGAGATGGCAGCACTCCCCAACATGTCCCAAATCCCTGGGCACTGGAGTTGGGCAGGGGAAGGTCCAGGGCAGATGTGAGGAGCACCAGCCCCCTCAGCCCTGCAGCCACACCTGCTGCTGGCTCATGGATGTAGAGTTGCTGTTCTCAGGCAGGGAATGAGTGCAGGGGGCCCTTAACATCCCACCTGCGAACTGGAACAGAACTTCCCTGAAGGATGGAGGAGCAGCAGGAAGGGCAGTGCTGGGGAGCAGCTGCTCAGCCCTTGCAGTGCCAGGAAGCCCCATCTCCCCCACCCTGCCTGGCTCCATCCCAGTGCCCAGCAGGACCTTTGTCAAATGAAGCAGAAGCTTTCCCTTTCCCAAGTGTTGGGTGAACTGGGCTGGAGGTCCCAGCTCCGGAGCAGACAGAGGCAAATCCCAACTGGAGCACCCGCAGGGCTGAGGGCAGGGGAGCATCTCCTGAACCCCAGAGTGACCGAGTGCTTGGGTTCTTCTGTCCTTCCTCAGACACAACATCTTCACCTGGGAGAGCTGTTCCAGGGAACCTGAGGCTTGGCTGCTGCAGGAAGGCCGGGAGAAGGGAGTGCTCCAGCAGGAGTTTTCTCTTGGGCTCCACGTTGTGTTTGAATGGTAAGAGCACCATCTTGTGTCACAACTCGGGCTGCTCCTGGTCCTGGCCAGAAGCTCAAGCAGAGTGTAACAAGCACCAATTCACGTCTCTTCCCATCAGCTCCCTTCCCACAGTCATCCAAAAGTGTTCCAAAAAGCAGAAAACAATCTGCACTCGAAATAGGTTTTTTTAAAGGAGTGCAGCTACACAGAATCACAGCGAGTCCTGCAGGCCCTGCCAGGAGCTGGTGTGGTCCCTGGCCAGGGGCCCCTCACAGCTTGTTCTACAGTAGAATTAGGGGGCACTTGTGCATCAGAGATCACCAGGATGTTCAGTATCAGCTCCACACCGTATTGCTCACGGGAGGTGAAGGCAAAAAGAATTCCAGATTTTGGGTTACTATTTATTCCATTGTTGAAAAAGGGAAATAGCCTCCCTCAGTGAGCTTGAGGTTTAATTTCCAGCAAAAAATGTATTTTTCAGTAAAAGCATTCACATTGAAAAAGTTTATTAACAGTGTGTGTATTCTGCCCTGAACACCTATTTGTGTGAGAACTTTTTAAAAATCTGCCTCGGAAACAGTGAGTGCTTTTCCCATGAGCCCATGCCCAGTGCAGGCATTTTGTTATTTCCAATGGCTTCCAACTTCAGTCTCCAAACTCCGTTTGTAACACCTTAGCTCAGTTCACAACTCTCTTCTCACATCTCTCTCAACACCGGATCTGAAAAATTCAATTACTTACGCACAGACCTGAGGGGCTCCAGGGCTGCTGGAAGAGCTGAAACACTTCTGTTGTGGTTTGGCCACGACAACTTCCAGAACAAAGATTTAACAGACACACTCTGCTTTAGCTCAGTGCAATGTGGCACCTGCCTGGGAATGGACACAGCCCCAGAACCATCACTGCGAAGAGAGGGAAATGCATCAGGACATCTGTTCTGGAGAGGCAAAAATCTTGCAGGAAAACCCCACTAACTGAGCAAAAGTTATGGTGTGTTTGTTAAACACCAGGTTAATAAAGTTTCAAGTCGGTACAACAGTGGTAACAGGACATTTGGTGGCTCTCACCCATGGATGGTTCCAGTGTTTGCACGTGCAAGTCTGAAGAATTTTTTTGTTCTGGAGGTTTTAAACAACTTCATGTGGGCCTTTCACCAGTGCCCAAGGGCAGCAGTAACACCTGCAGCGACGCTCCCAGGGAGGGCAGGGGGGCTTTGTGTCCCCAGCACAGCTGGGAAGGGTCTCTGCACCAAAAGGGGCTCCCCCAACCCCTGGGAATTAGGGGGCTCTAAGGGACACTCCTGACACACTGACCAGGACACACAGCTGGGACAAATGTGCTTAGAAAGGGGCAGGTGAGCTGGGAAAACATGAAACCCTGGCTCTGGCCAAGTGTTCTGTTTCTGCAGTCACCACATCCTCATTCTTCTGCCTTAAAAACACATCACTTCCTTGGCTGAGCAGGAAGTAACCAGTGAGCATTTGAGCTGTGATGAACCTGTGCTAAAACAATTTCAAAAATAAATCTCAGTGTCAGCATCTATTTCACCCAAGCTGTGTGAAGCAGATCTCCTCCAGATCTGTATCTTAAGAGAGGCACAGACATCACAGCTTTTCTTCACAGCTTTTGTTTGGGCCCAGCATGAGAGAGCAGGATAACACTAGTCCTGGACAGACTCAAATACATCACTGATAATGACAATATTTGGTGTTAGTGTAAAATCCCCAATATTATGCCTTCTGATAGCACCAAAACTCTGCAAAATTAACGAGACTACAAAGAACACACTGAAGCATATGCATGTTTCATATACATATTTATATATATTTCATGTACAAAGTTACATTCTGAACCCCATGGATTCAATAATAGAAATAAATACTGAAATAACTACACTGCTATATGAGCTCTTCTGCTCACAGAAAAGAAGCCTCAAGTTTTAACAGACAGCAAGTTTAACGCTGTAGAATCCATCTCAGATTACAGAGGCAAGTAAAATTCAGCGTAAAGTGTCCAACAGACAAAACTTTCAAAAATTACAGACCATAAAATGTTTAAAATATATGTTTAAAAGATTGAGAAATGTGCATCAACAAAATTAATAAAGGAAACTTAATCTTGTTAGAGGGTGGGAGAGACATTTAGTGTATAGAAAAATGCTTTGAGGTGCAACATAGGTTGTTACAATATGGCATAACCCTGTTAGGAAAGAACATTTAATTTCCCTAAAGAAGAACTGTATTTGAGTTTACCGTGTCTCGTTTTACAGAGCAGGGCCTTCACAAGGCCCCACCTCAACAGGGCCACTTACAGAGTGCTAAGTCAGGTTTAATCCTTTGGTAACTTTTATAATACTCACATGGAAATAAATATTCAGTTACACAGCATTTTTTTAAAGACACACGTTCTTTAGAACAGTTAGTATAATAAAACAGATTTAACATTTGTTTGTTACTAAGGCAGCCTATGATAAAGTGTCTACGCTCTGTCAGCTCGATCCCATCCGGAGCAGGAAGACCTTCCCAAGGAATGGACGATGCAGCCTCACCCTCACCATGCAAACACCCCTACCCAGGCAAGTCATGTGCTGCATATTTTGTGCTCGAAATGTTTCCAAACTATTAACAAGCTGTAGCTATCAAGAGATTAGCTCCTATTTATATGATGCTTTAATCACGAGTGTAATGCATAAACACATTCTTGAGACGGAGTTGAGGGTGTATTGTCATCCCAGGGCCTGGGGTTTGCGTGCTTTATTCACCCTTCAAAGTGACCTTAAGGGGAGTTTATACAGCCCAGCACACTGTGATGGCAACAGGGACCCAGTTAATCTACTGTACCTTAGGACAGGGGATACAGTTTTTAAATGAGAAATACAGAGAAGTGCACATGCCTTTATCTACACCCATAGTGGTACACAGCTCAACTACCATCTGCTTTAAAATCCTTCCACTTTTGGACAGAAACAATCAATCATTCTCTGAAATATTTGCAAGGGTGGCCCACTGAAGTGACTAAAATGGCACGGTGGGCCAGCTCCATTTGGCAAAAGACCAGGTACACATTTGCCAGGTTGCACTGCTCCAGCTGGAGCAGAAACGCCGCTCAGAGAAAACAGCTCGTCTCTAATAACAAATAAAATCCTACACAGAACCAAGGAACAGAATTGTGCGCTTTTTTTTCTGAGAACATGAGAATGTGACAATCAACCAGTGAGTAAAAAAACTTTGGAGATTGTGTTTTCCAAAGAGAAAAAAAAAAAAAAAAAATCAAGAAAATGGCAGGAAAAGCAATGAAACTGCACCACTCACAGTGAAGATTCTGCACAACAGTAAAAGTTTAGACAGCATTTTTCTTAAGACATCCAATCCCATAAGTTAATTCAGATGTGCTTCATGTTCAGCATACATGCCTATAAGTTTAAAATAGGTCTAAGAGTGTTGACTCAGGTTACTTTTGTATAATTGGTATTTGTATAATTTTTAATAAGCTTCCAGACTTTAAGCCAAAGTACTTTAAGAGTGACGTTCAAGATGAATTTGGAAAGCAAATTATGAACAACATGCTCTCATCACTTTTGGCATTCTGAAGAGAAAAATACTACTAAGATATTAGACATCTTTAATAAGGATTTTTACTACATAGTTCATGTCCTAAATACATATTTACGAGAGGAACAGCTGTGTACAAAATATGTCGCTTAAAAAGTATTTATACATATAAATCTAACCAGTAGACCTGAATGGAGATTTTCTGGTTTATCAGCTATGATATGCATTTGAAAAAGCTGCCTAAATATATATTTACACAATAGACCTCAGCTAAATGTGTTCATTTAAAAAATTAAGAAAATATATAAACACATGTTCGCCTGATAGACCAGAACTGCTCCTATTGCATAAAAATGTTTAGGCAGTTTTAAAAAAGTGTTTCTATATTTACTCCTCTGAAACTGTCCAGTTCTCTCACATAATCAAGTTACTAAATTTCTCTACTAATCTGAACAGCTCCAGCCTTTCAGGGGTAAATGCTGGATGTTTATTAAAACCCCTCAAAACTTTTACTTTCCAGAGACTAAATGAAAGAGCAAATCTGGGTTTTTTAATCTTCTGAAGTACAGAAATCATAAAGTGTTTAACTTAGGTCTGATACTAATGCAAAAATTTCAATTTAAAAGGAAGACAGTCTTAAACTCACATTTATGGTTAAAAAATAGATGGTGAGTAGACAGAATGTCAGCCTAACTAATTAGAGTCGCGTGACTTTCAGTAATTTTTCTCAGTTTTTGTGTTACCTGATAATATTGTTGCTAAATTATTTACTTTTTTTACTAAATTGGGGCATGGAGCTACAAAAAAAATTCATTTTGTACCTAATGATCTGGCACTACAGTTCCTTTACAATCTCACTTGGGCAGAATGTGGGTTTTTTTCTGTACACTCTCAGTCTTTTCTCATGCTCTAATTGAGGTCTCCAACCTTCACACGTGTAGTGCCTCATGAGTTTGACCAACTAGGCAGAGAAGATCATTCTAGTGCTTAGGACATAAGGAGTTAAGACAAGAAAAAAACAAAACACATCCCCTGCTTGAGAGTTTTACAGTTATTTTCCAATTTAAATCAACCTAAGAATACCCTTTGGAAACAGAGTTGTTCCATGTCAGGGAGATGAAAAAACATTATGCTCAAAATTGCTCATTACTGAGGGGAGCAGTTCTCAAACCTTAAGGTTCAATAGTGAAAATATGATTTTATTGAAATATTTTCATTTTAATTCCTATACAGCCTCCTCTTTCCCCCCCAAATTCTGATGAATGTAACAAATTAAACCATGTACACTATATGAGCAAGATTTTCCAGGTTTGAAAACAAACGCTGAAATATACAGTTTGCTTTAGCCCTCACTGAGTATTTGGATGAGTCTTAATAATCCATCTTCTAATTTGTCCTTTTTTTTTTTTTCATACTCTGGGAATAACTTTGCTGTTTTACCCAATGCATTATACAGTGAAATGAAGCTCAGTTAGAACAAAGCTGAACTCTAGTGAGACTACCAAAGAAGTGAACACATTAGATTGCTGTGGTACAGTAAAACTGTCTCAGCTGCTCACTGTGGTGTGCACACCAGCTGGAGAAACATCTCATTTCCTCACACTGTTCCATGTAACACAGGTGCAGTAAAACAGCACAAGCTAATTCCTGTATAGGTAAAGGTATGACAGGTTTGCAATATAAAGTTAAACAGCAAAGAAATGCTTCAACATCATGTAGTGAAACAGGTTCACAAAATAAAAAAAAAACATGCAGAAGCTTTTTTTTTTTCCCCCCCTGTTTTTAAGGTCTCCAGCTGCATCCTACAGGCTCACTCACTGCCACACATGACTTGCCACACTATCAAGTGACTCCTCTCAGCTTTGGCTACAGAAGGTTCAAGTGGTAGAGCTTCTCCCAGGAGTTCAGATTCTCCTCCTTCATCACCTGGAAAAAACCAGCTTTGGTTGAGGCAGCCAATAATCAGAACAGCATCAACACCACATGCAGCAAGACAAGCAAAACACTAAAAAGACACTAGTTGCCATATGCTGATATAAAAACATATTAAAGTCTGTGAATGTAAACAGAGTGTGTTGCATAATTATCTCAGAGCCCAGTGTTCTGCTGGCCACATTCTCCAGTTCCAGACCAAAAACAATGGTAGTTTCATAAGTATCCATATTCTGCATGTTTCACTACTTATAACTCTTTAAGGTAGAGAGACCTCTTAAATCTGCAAACTACCAGGCAGACACAGAGATGGTTTTGCCACTAGAAAGTGTTCTGCGACAAACACAAACATATAAATGCTCTGGAACAAGAGCTGTAACTGAGCACAAGTGAGACAACACAACATTCATGTCTGTGATCAACCTTTCCCACTCTTTCCTCCTGTTCCAGTTACTCCAGCTTGTCCCAACTCTGCCCACAGTGGCAAAGACAGCCTTGAGCATATTCTCCATTACTGCTCTTCAAAAAGAAGAGCAGCTTTGTAGCTGCACCTGAACTCTGGACAACAGGAGCTGGCTGGGACCAAAGGTGACACTGAACTGCACATGGACAGCCAGAACCATCAATCCAGGAGAAGGGCACTTTAATCAGAGGGAACAGGAGCTGACCTACACCTTCAGGAAGGTGCCAAATCGAATTCTGGCTGGTGTTCTGGTTAGACTCCTTTGGAGGGATGATCTAAACACAGAGTAGCCCCAAATTGCTCTTGACCAGTTTGCTGGGCTCATGTGGCATTGGCTGGGCTAAGGCAGCACTGACACTCAGCTCGTGGCTGTGCATTGTGCCACGGGGACAGCAAAATGAGCATTTGGAATGTGGCTGTTCCAGCTGCCCTGGAGTGAGTGCAGCGCTTGAGCCCTCACCGCAGTGTGGCACACAACTGCCTCAAGCCCTGCCTGCCACAGAGATCCAGCAGGGTCACCCCAGGAACCTGCTTGTCACTGATTAGTGGGATGATAGGATTTGGAACAGCCTTCTGGGGTTTTCCTTTGCAGTGGTTTTTGTGGGTTGTTTTGCTGTTTGGTTGGTTTTGAAAGACTACAGACAGATTTAGGCAAAAGGTCAAAAGCAGGTCTAAGAGTTGTGACACCTTTTTATGCACTTTTTGCCAAGGCCTGCAGCTGCAGATTCTAAGCACAGAATCACAACAGCTCTCACTTTATTTCTCCAAAGAGCTCAATTAAAAAAAAAATGTTTACACAAGAACTCTTTTATGGGCTAGATCATGCAAAAGCGCTATCCAAGAAAAGCAGTGAACAAATAAGACGGGCATGCAGAGATAAGAGATCTACTTTATTCCTTCCCACTCAAAAATGAGTAAATTTTACACTGAGCATTCTTCACTTAACATGACTTGTTTTCACAGTCAGTCTGCATATTTAAGTAACTAAGGACATGTTTTCCAGCAGTTTGAGACAGAAGATTAACCTGCCAAAGGAAGACTGAAAGCATAAACAGGAAGGTGGCACATGACTCAAAAGCAGAGTTTCAAATAAACCTTGTTAAACAGTCATGCCAAAGGTCATGGTTTATTGGGAGGAGAAGAAGCTGAAGGTGTGTGTCAGAATAAAAATACTTCTATCCCTGCAGTGTATAGTAAAGACTGTATATACTGACCACACAAATGCACTCATTGCAATTACAGCAGCAGTTATTATGTGGTTAATAACCTTTCAGTATGAAGTATGACTCATTTAAAGCTCAGATTTCTTACCCATTCTGAAGTCAATGTATCCTTCTCCACCACTTATCACCAACATTGATTTTAAGGAACTCTGGTTGAAGGACTCTTGGGCTTGTTTATCAGCTGTTAGCTCTGTTCCACCACTACTCTGAGGGCAAACAACCTGACCTGGGTGAAAAGCAGAACACATTTTTACGCCTTATCTCAGAGCAAAACCCTCTGTGCTTGGTCACTGGACTGCCTAAAGCAGTTGAGTGCCTTAACAGGCAAGTGCTGACTTAGCACAGCACTTTTTTCACAGAAGGAAGCAAAGTCCTTGTTTGTGACCAAGCCCTTTTCCTCCCATTAAACAGGGCTGCACTTAGCAGTCAGACAAATCTTGTAATTAAAATACAATACATTGTTTCTGAAAGTATGAATTCATACTCTTGCTATCTTTGCCTAAACACTGTGTTTAACTAAGTGAAGGAAGGAAAAAACAACACCAACCAACCAAACAAAAAAACCCCTTTTGAAGACAGTAACAAAACCTCACCTGGTACTGCAACAAAGAATTTCACAGCATCTCGGTGGCCATGGAAGCAGAGCTGTGCATGTGCCATGGAACAGTAGGGGATGAATGTCCCTGGAGTCACTTTGTCACTGTTCTCATCTCCATACACACGGATCACACTCCCCGGACGGTTTCCAGAGCCTGCTGCTGCTTTGTTGGCTGTAAAAGAAGAGGAGTTGTTTTCTACTTCAAAATACAAATTGCTGAAGTGGTTATTTGTTAAGAAACCTTATGGTACCATCTAAAAGCTAAAGCCAACTTAGATAAAAATGAAACAGGAGGGCAGCAATGCCAATTCAAGACAGAGCTGGAAAGAAAAAGATTGCATGCTTCGTTATTTTAAGTACATCAGAAAATGGAGCAGGATTCTTATTAGTCTAGCATAAACACCAGATTTCAATATCCTACTTTTGGGAAAAAATAATTTGTGACAGGACTGTATCTTTCATAGAAAATAAGTACCTCTAATGTGTTTCAGTATGAGCGAATTCCATGTACTTAAACATGTAATTAAAGACAGTTTCATTCCAACTAATCATAAGGTATCCCCTTGCCAGCAAAAATTCTCTAGAAATAGCCACCTGTGGGCATGAAGGAGCTACCCTATTATCATTCTGCATCTAGATTTTACTGAGACGTTTTAAAATACATTAAACCAGAGAAGTACTCATGCTAGACATACAAGCCATCTCCATTCCAAAGACTATCAAAGTAGTGAAAGAAACAGTGATTTGTAACAAGACAGCAAATGATGTGGATTAATGACAAAGTTATAAGATGTGGTATCACATTGGCTGGAAGAAAAACAAAGTCTGTATGAGAGTTCAGCTGCAACACAGGATGATATGCTAAACTGCTGAGCAGATTGGTGGCCATTTAGCAAACATAAAACTGCTGCAATGCAGTAACTGCAAGTGGAAAAACATTTAGGAACATACAAAGGGTAAATCTAAGGAGTGGGAAACAGCCTCAAAGTGGCTATTAGAAGCCTGAAAATAGGTTTTGGTTCAGGATCTGCACTTACCCCGCAGCCCCAGTAAACGTCCCTGGTGGAGGATTACAGCTAGTGAGAAAGGAGGAAAGGGGAAATGGATAGGTATGACAGTAGAGGAGAAGGATTAATGAGAACCCACCACTCATATTTTGGTTTTTGATAAGGTAGAGCTTAAAATTTTAGCTCCTAAAAAAACCAATAGATATTTAATTACAGAAGATTCAATCAAAAGTCACAAAGAACAGCATCTTGTCATAGAAGTTTCAGAACAAAATCGACCACAAAAGCACTGCCACTGTCACATGTTTTTAAAGTTTACTGTTGATTAGCAACGTTTCCCCTTTCTCTCTTTCCTTGGCAGGAGGCTCCAGGACAATATAGAACAACTCATGTTTTCAAGTACCCTTTTGGAACATCATCTGCTGCCCTGCTACTGAGACCCAGGGGACTGAAAGATGCCACTGCTCATGCAAGGATGTGACTGCTTTTAAATCCATTAATATTCCTCACCAGGATTCTCAACCCAGCTATCTGGCTACCCCCAAAAGGCTGTTCTGACCCACAACCAACCAACAGAACTGAAATATGAAACTGAACAGCTTTAATAGGGATTTCTTCATGTTCACTCCCGCTTTAAAACAAACTCCTCTGGAAACATTAAATTAAGCTTGACGCAAATTAAGAGCTATAATTTTTGAAAGCATGACAAAGTGTCTCAAAATCCATGACAGGAAGTCTGTCCTTCCTTAGTACATTCATGCAAGGTAAAAAAAAAAAGACATTTACTGAATGGATGGACAATGCAATGGAATAACATGAGAAACAATGCATGTGTGTGCTGTTCAACAAAGCAGATAACACAGGAAGAGTTTTTCCCTATTAAATCACCCTAAAACTCCACCTGTCAGACTGCACTACTTTCTAGGTAACAACAGTACAATTAGGACTATCAAAGGTCTGCATTTTATTTTCTGAAACTTCTGTCCACCTGTTATAACATTAGTATCAGGCACAAGTGTGAGGCTGCTTCTTGTTGTTTAAATGCAATCCATTTACACAGAGCTTCTTCCCAAGCTTTACCTATTTAAGATTTGGTTTGCCCTTGAGCTGCTCTTTTCTCCTGCGATTCAACTGCCCTCAAATAGTTTCAGCCTGTGACAAGAGTCTGGGGTCTGTTATTAAGCAAATTGCTGGATTTACATGATTGGAATTTGACCTGGATGTTAGTGCCCTGTTTGAAGAATGTGTTTACAGCTCCTATAATCCTGAATCTGTCCTTTAAAGCAGTCTGTGCTACTCCTGTTCCAGTCCTTTATATCCACTTCATGACAAATTCTCAAGATCTAAAGCCAATCAAATTGTATTAGCAACGACACAAATATGTTCAAATCAAAGAAAAATCTACTTTGTGATCATATGGCAATCAAAAACAACATTAATTAGAAAATTAATGACATCTCTTATAAGCAATAAATGTCTATCAGTGCTGCTAATGCTCAGAACACCTCTAAGGCTTCAAAGTGTCCCTTTGATTCAAGCCAACTGTGCCCAAACTGCAGTACAGGAGATTCTGGAGACGTGTTATTTTCTCAGAGGAACTGTAACCACATACACAGATTTAGGTGCTAAACATCACACAGGCCAGATCTGTTACAAACCTGAAAGAGTCAGACCTGGCAGTGAAGCTTTCCATCCATTAGCAAGCATCTAAATGGCGTTTAATACTCTCTTTTTTGTGTCTACAGCATATTGCACAGTGCTATTCATTGATATTTTACTTACTTTCTGTTAATGGAATGGAGATGATGACACCATTTCCTGTTCCTACCCATAAACGATTACAAGACACCATAAGTGCTGTGATTCTCACAAATGAGAATCCCAGTTTACCAGTACCTAAAAACAAAAGATGCTTTTCATCAAAAATTATGAGCAAGAATAATTTTAGTTCTACAACAGAGAATCTTAAATCCAACTCCCAAATCACACGGACAAGTAATTCCCTCCCACTTCAGGCAGAAACAAAGTAGAGGAGCACATTTAAATTGTAAAGATAACCTAGAAGGCTACAAAGATGTAATTAAATTGAGACCCTTTACTGCAAGAGTCTAACGTTAGCTATGAGAAAGCAAAAAAGGTATAACAGCTCCTTAATGCTGCGCAGTAAAATCTTTTGGGGCTTACCAGCGTTTAAAACAAACAAAAAAGTGAGTTTACAGATCTAAGATAGTGGTTTGGTTTGTCATCCACTACAATTAATTTCTCATCCATTAGCACGATGAGGGGAGCAGAAGGCTGACGAGCCATGTGCAATACATAGCAGTGACTCGTGAAGGATTTGCCAGGGCCTAACTGCCTGTATTTGTTGTGTAATGTAGATAGTCAAACTGCTCTTATGCACATATTAATGAAAAAAAATCAGAAAACTTATTAGGTTCAGCAGCAATAGAAATTTGCTGGGGCAAGGGGGAAAGGTTGAAATAAGAGGCAATTTTTCCAGGCAGGTAATAGACTCTTCCCATTTTTAGCCATAAAAAAAAGTATCAGTATAGAAAAAGAGAGAGATTGTCGTGCCTCTACTGGTGCCTGCCCAACCCAACCATCATTTCCCTCATTAGTTCTGAGTTTTTAAGGACACTTTACACACCAGGTAAGGTCAACAGACTGTAACAGATGACTGTAACAGATGACCCATCATCCTCATCATGCCTGACAGACTGACTTAGGCTTCTACTTCCAGATTCAAGTTTGCACACACTGATTTTAACCGGCCTTTCCACCCACCCTTGCCCCAAATCTCCAGTGAGAACTGCCTGATCCCTAGCAGGAAAAGGAAGCTGCAGACAGCAAGAATACACCAGTTTTTCCTGGGAACTTACCAAGCATTTTGCTTACATAGGGCTCAATGTCCACATCCTGCAGGTGCTGGTAGGTGTGGGCGTGGTAGAGGCGCAGGGTGGAGTCCAGGCGGATGGACACCCACACCCCGTCCCCCACCCAAGCCAGCTGCCTCACTTGGCTCTCCCTCCTTGGGTGGGCATCAAAGGACTTCTATGAAACATTGGGGTTCAAATCAGAAGGTGAAACAAAGGGAAGAGTAAGAAAGGTTTCTCTGTTACTCTCACACAGTCGGAACTGACAATTTTAGGTCAAGCACGACCCTCTGTTTTGCAAGATCACAGACAGTGTTTAGCTCAGTTACAAATACCATGTGATGCTCTAAAATTGCTGATTCCCTTCCCTGAGTGGGATGTCAAAGCTGTAATTTCTTACTCTGTCTTCATTTACACATCTCATCCCAGTCTGCTCCAGCTTCTGTCTCCCTTGAACCTGAAGCCTTTTTGGTCTGAGATCCTGCTGCCACAGCACAAGGTACATGTGCCCAAAAAGTGTCTTTCTTCCTTGTTCCATCATGACAGACTCTCACAAACAAACCCACCTGTGCAAAATACACACCATCCACCAGCAAAACAATCCATTTCACTTTTATATGAACTTCATTTCAGTTTTCCCATATATTTATATTTATATTTATAGTTGTTTTTACAAAAACGGGTTATTATTGGGTGATTGATATTTTCAGAAGAGCTGAGCAGTCACCCTCAAAGGCCTGGCCCATGTCTCAGGCCAATTAGCAGGAGCTGAAGCACTAATATCGCTCAAGGCTTGCAGAACCCTCAGCCACTTTCTGCCCTTGAAATGACAAATTAAACATTGCAGATAAAACACCAGCTCGCACACCTTGCATAAACTATCCTCTAACTGGAGGGGGAGTACATTCCAAATTAACACTTACAAACCCCTAAAGTGTGCAAAGACAGATTACAAAGAAGTTTATGGGTGGGTGGAGAACAAAATGAGGCACACACAGTATAAGATGGGAACTGGCCTTACAAGCTCTGCACAAGGCCACTTTCCAGTTTCTGGCCAGCTGAAAGTGGAGAACTAAACCTCCCAAAAATTGGTTTCAATAAATGAGAACTGTCTCATCATGGCTTTAAGTCTTCCAAAACAATGAAAACACTATAAGAAAATGTAATACTATTTCTTAAAACAAATTTGCTTGGTTTCCTGTTTCTGTACTGATGAAAGCAGATGTTTCTGGAGTTACTGTGGAGTCTGAGCTGCAGCATTAAAACATAACATTTAATTATTTTAATCACCATCTGAACTTACCTCTATTTTCATGGCTTTTGGTTGAACAACATAGATTTTGTTCCTGTAGCCACACCAGACCTTGTCGTGTACCACTGTCATGCACCGGATCGAGTGGTGCGGCCGGCCCAGGTCCAAGAGGTGATAGTTTGTCAAATCCCACTGCCCATCTGAAAAAACAGGAGGAAAACAAAACACAAAACTCATATTTAGTTTAAGGAAAATTTAGAAGTACAAGCAACTGTCTTAAATGTCTAATTTTTTTAAAGCATTGTAATAATCTGAGTAAGTCAATACAAGCTTATGGCTAGGCTCCTCATTAGAAAAACAGCAACTAACATCCCAAATGCAATTTTTTAAAAAAAATTAAGTTGTACAATAATTCAGGTTAAATACCCAGCAAAACATTTTTAAATCAGCAGGTTACCCAGTGCAACATGTCTGCTTGACCAGGACCAGTACCTGTGAAAACAAACAGCTTCCCACACAGCACCAGGCACCTGCTGCTTGGCTGAACATACAAGTGTTGGCCAGTGCAGATTTTTTAAAAACACGCTGGAAGATCTTAAAAAAAGCACCTGAAATCTACTAAAAGCATACTAAATTTGGTCATTCAACACCAAGTAAAATTCTTCTGTAGACTGAGCTAAGGCCACAGATCGTCAATGACATTCACTAGAGAGGCTTAGGGATTGCAACCCACTACAGTGAGTTTTAAGACAAACCAACAAAACAAAACCACTAAAAACAACTTCATCCCAGATGCATCTTTTCCAGTATTTGCATTAGTGCTGTGTAACCTTTTTAATTCTTTTAAATGCTGACCACAGGGATTTAAACATCACAAGGGAAAGATGAAATGAATAGGGAAGCTGTGGAAAAACAAGCTAACAGATAAGTTCCCGTTGCTCATAGTACGACCTTCCAGGTCCTATTTCTGGAGGCTGAAGAATGAAGCTGGTTCAGGAGTGGTTTGGGCAGAAATTCTGAAGGGATGCTTACAAAATTCTCACTGAAGCACTTGCCCAGAGACAATTTTTAACACTAATAAAACAGAAGATATGACTATTGAGCATAATGAAAAAGCAAGAGAGATGATAATCAGAGTGGACTTTCAGATGGATTTTCCCTATTTAGCTCAGATCTATCCCATTCTCCATTTCAGAGTAAGAAAATATTCCATGAATGCACCAGAACAGTGCAAAAATGGTACTTGAATCTGCAGCTGAAGTAACAAGAAATATTTCTCATGACAATGCAAAAACGGCCATTGGGGAATACATTATGAAAACATTACTTGCAAAAGGCACATTTCTTTCCTGACTACTGTTAAAAATTCCCCGGTTTCCAGGTGTAACAGAAACCTTACCAACTCCCCGGTGAAAGATCGCGAGCGTCCCATCTGCCAGTGCGACCAAGACTATTCCTTTGACGTGTCTGAGGAAAAAGGAGGCACAACACCACACTCTGTTAGACTGCTCTGCTCAGAAGGCAGGTTCAAATATTTCAGCATATTTTTTAAAGTCACATTAGCCCTAGTGTTTTGATTTCTACAATATAGCTCAAGAGAAGGGATGTAACAAGGGGTCAAAAGTTCAGAGAGCTTGAAATTATCTGGCTACAATGCCTGAAGAAAACAGCAAAGACAGCAATCTGTAACTGTTTTGCATAGCTACAGCTCATCATTTGGGGTATGTATTTCCAAGAGGTGCAAGATTCCTTTTATTTTCCTTACTCCCCACATGTTTTCCACTGTCCCTCAAAGAACATGCATGCATGGGAATGGCAACTGACATTCCCAATATCTGAGAAAGAAATATAAAACTACTTTGGACAGTATTTTAACAGAGATTCATTATGATTGACATGACATTCTTTCAGGACTTACACAATACTGAGAATAGAATCTTTAAGTTTAATGGCATGAACACATTTCCTCCACTGGGCCACTGACGAATGAACATACAGGCTGCAAAGACAAATCAGGAGGGATTAAAAGCACTACTAGAAAAAAACAACCACAAGCAAAACCCTTATAAACTGAAATCCACAATCAAAGGGAAAATAAGTTTTGATCTTCCACTGGAAACTACGTATAGACTGAAAGGAAGAACTACATGGGCAGCAGAATGGCTTTTTCAGAGGCCTAAAGCATTACAAACTCCCTTGCAGATCCATCTGCAGTAAAAGGTACAATATATTTTTCTAGCATACTAATATACTGAAAGTTATGGAATTAACAGACCATAACAATTTCTCTGACTACAAAACAACCCCAGAACTTTTCTGCAGATGAAGCGTTATCTAACAAAGAGGGGCTTGCTAATCACCTACAATACTTCATTTGAATTCTATAATGCCTAAAAATGCAGCAAAATATTCAAGGTTTTGGCTCTCTTGAGATCTTCCTCCACTTGACTCAAGACAGTTATCAGGCCTGTAGGCACAAGAAGCAAGTTTAAAGTCATTATTATAAATAAATGTAACAAGATCAGCACTTCCTTACCATCCATTCTGTGCTCCAAGCCACATGGTTGGTAAAAGGCTACTCATTTTCTGTGCTTCTTCTCTCACTAGATCTTGCTCATTGGGCAGAACTGCAACATCTTTATATAACTCTGACTCAGTACTAGGAAAAAACCACCAGTTAAAATACATTTAACGGAGTGCACAGATTATTCAGGCTATAACCCAGGTGCTTACTTCACTACTGAGAGTTCCTACACTGGCTTTTGAAGTACATGAGGTGTTTAAAAACACAGTAACCACACATGAAAGTACAATACAGATGAAAACCTCAATAACAATGAATTTCTTCAAGTGGACATTTACTTTTACAAGGACAACTAGGTTCCACTCAAGCCTGTCAGTATTGTTATCTCTGGGGAATGGCAGAAGAGTCACAAATCAGTCTTGGACCAAGACTACTTACATAAACCTCAAACCACACTTAAGAAAAAAAAAAGTAGTCATTTTGTCTCCATGCTATGTTCCTACAAGCATTTCATTTCTCTTTTAAAATCTATTTTAAGAGGTATGAGGACTGAGACTATGTACTTAGGCTGATACACTGGAGATGCCTCTGTTGTATGCTGCACTCCCAAGGGATCTGTAAAGACATGCTCTGTGTAGACTCCAGTTTGTGCAATATCAGCTGTGTCTTCTCCTGTCCCTGCATTGACTTCTGTTGCTTCTGTTGCCTCCTCTGCTGTTGGAATGTTTTCATCTACTGAATTATTTTCAGTTGCAGTATCTATGAAACAAACAAATTTGAAAACCTTTTAACAACTGCAATAGAATTTGCTGTTGTTTAAAACAGCCAGAACTTGATACTTAAAACTGAAGTGAATAGCTGTTACAGCCAGACAATTACAATTTCCACACTAGAATCAAAAAAAATCACATCAGAAATGCCCAAATTTTAGCAGGTTGCACTGTATAAACAAATGTCAAATGCACTTTAAGTATCAACTCAGTGACTGATGGCTCAGATTGGCCATTAAATGATTAACTAGGACAGCAGTGAACAAGACCAGCCACCACATACCCACTGACAATCATATCACCATACAGTTCTGCAGGGCATACGACAGAAAACAGCAAGAATGTTTATAAAATAATCAGTTTCACTTAAATCTCTTTAAAGACTTGACAAAATCCAAGGCATTTATTTTAGTCACTCTTTGGCAAGATCTGCATTTCAAATATCACATTAAAATCTCTCTCTACAGCAGGCACAAGGATTCTCTCCAAAGTACCTGCAAGAAGCAGTTGCCAATTCCCATTTCATGTCACCTCCACCAAGTTTTCAGCTACAATCTACAGATTTACAGACAGTTCATTTCATCATGGCTTACACGCTGTTAACCTCAGTAGTGGCACCACTCATTTCCAGCTGCACCTCGAGGTGTTTGGCCTGACACATGTCACATACCTGACTGTTTCTCTGCCACAGGTGAGGCCCCGTTGGTGTCATGGGTGCCAGGAGCCCCCGTGAGACCCTCAGCAGTGCAGCCCACCACGGTGATGCCCCCCAGCAGGCTGTCGGTCTCAGCAGAGCTGTTGCTGGTCATGCTGCCACACAGGGAGGATTTGTCCACTTGGCTGGAATCTGCTTCCTGGGACCCTTCTTCTCCTGCTGGGTAGTCTGTTTCCCTTGCCCCTGGAAAGAGATTGAACTCTGAATCACAGAGTATCCTGAGCTGGAAGGGACCCACAAGGATCCAGTCCAACTCCTGGCCCTGCATAGACACCAAGCAATCCCACCCTTTGTCTCAGAGCATTGTCCAAACGCTCCTGGAGCTCTGGCAGCCTTGGTGCCACGACCAATGCCCTGGGGAGCCTTTCCAGTGCTCCCCACCACCCTCTGGGGAAGAATCTTTGCTTGATATCCAGCCTAAACTTCCCCTGACACAACTTCAGGCCATTCCCTTAGGTCCTGTCACTGGGTGTTTTTCATAGGGATAAAATGGAATCACTTCTCTATCTAATAACAAGGCTTCAAACTGAATGAGCTCTCCAGCAACTGAGATTAAACATGCAGACAACCCCTATCTACAAGGTTATTTTAACATTATCAGCAAAATGGAAGATGCTGTCACAAAGCTCACAAAACAAAAGCAAGATCGACATATGCTGCACTAAAATGTCATTCATTGTATTTCAATCTGCAGTTTTCCAAATAGCTTATTGCTATTTTGATTGTATCTTCCTCCAAAATTAGATTTCATAACAGTGCACGTATGCAAGGACACCTATCTACATCTTTATGAAGAATTTAGGTGCAATAGATCCTTTGTTCTGGGAAAAAAACCTGTTTTTCTCATGTTCAACCCTCTTATACTTTCAAGACTTAAAATACACTCAAATGCAACAAGGATTCCCTCTGCAGGAAGCTTCAAGACTTGCTGCTTATCTTCAAGAGACTGAAGAGGTCAAAAAAGCAACCAACATATTGTTCTTCTCGTGATGTTCACAATTCCACGAAATATTGACACTACTGCACACTTTATAGTACATCAAACAAAACAGCTCCCTTTGGCTGCTGACACCTCTCTGACTTTTGGTTAGTTTAGGTCAAGAGCCAACTAAAAAGTGGAACAAGTAGGGTAGAAATGCAATCGTTTTCTGTACAACTAAACACTTTCTTATTGCTGTGCTACAGCAACATTTTATCACACTAAGTAACAAATCTGTGGGTTTTCATTGCATAAGAAAAGCTGAATAAAAAACAGTTAAAAAAGGTGGAGCTGAACCAGCCTGAGTGTTTACCTGGCACACTGGCAATACAAAGCACGTGAGAATTGCAAACAATGAAACTGTCCAGAATATTTCCTGGTTGATTTGCATCAATAATGATAACTTTTGTAGCAGAATGTGTGCTAGTACAGATCCAAACTAGACTGGATAATTCTTCCTGATGTTTCAGTTCCTTCTGCTGATCCTGAAGGAGAATAAATGCAGAAATGAATGACAGAAAGGGGGACAAGAATAGAATTACTGCCTTTGATCTTTTATGGTTTTACATTTTCACCTACAGAAATAAATATAAATATGTGGGAAGTCAGATATCTTCAATGCCATTGTAAAATTACACATAGTTACTTGTTCTCTATGTATCTGAAGTATAAAGCTCCCTCATATTTCATATTTCTATTAAAAATATAAAAAAATACTATAATTATACTGCATAATTATACAGTCCACACACACTAAAATAAGAACATTATTGACATGCCAGCTGCCATACTCAGTATCACCACAGGTTAATGTGATATCCCAGAGCACTTCAAAATTAAGCCTTTGTTTTTATGCCCTTAATATGAATTCCATTCATGGCAGTTAGAACATAATTCCATCATAAATGGTTTTTAAAGGAGGCAGCACTGGTATAAGCAGTATGTCACTTTGATGTAAAATTGATTTGCTCCTGAGATTTGCCAGCAAGGGAAGAATCAAAGTATTTTTGTAGGTGGATTCAATAACCCAAATATTCTGAGCTAATGACTACCCAAGAAAAATCTATTTGTGAACCTGATTAGAAAATACTTTATTACTCTACAGTTACACAGTAAAGATGTATAACTACATAATTTATTAAATGTGCTTTGCAGTGACTTTACCTTGAGCTCCTGGTCTAGTTTATCTAAGCTACTCTGGGATCCTGTTTGCTGCTTGTTGCCATCTGCATCCACACCAGTCACATCATTGTAGAACACACTGGCACCAACCACAGACCCTCCATCTCGTGTCTTCCCTCCTGACAGGTTCACCCCTACAGCACACCACAGCTTGGGAGAAAAAGAAATGTTTCACTTGAATCTCAAACTAAAAAAAGAGACACAAGCACTGGTAAATATGCTAAGTGATATCAACATTATTATGTATCTGCAGTCCATTTTAAGTTATTAATTGCAATTAAAGTCATGTACATTCTACTGAGACACAAATTCTTCACTATGTTTTAAAAAGAAACAACTTAATTTGAAAAAGAATGTAATTGAGTCCAAAATAAAATATTCAAGCTATCATTTGCCCAAGTCTCTCTATCATCACTGGAAATATCCTACCTTCATAGAAGTATCCTTCTCATCCAAAGGTCTCAGGTAAACAGGCACAGGCAAGTTCTTCATCTTATTTTCACCCTGTCCACCATTTGCCACCTAGGTAAAAAACAAACAAACAAACAAATGGAAAAGCTTTCCCTTTAAAAGCAGTTTACCATCTTTGGAATCAGTTGCTCAGACTTTATTAAACACAATTAAGAGTTTTTCATTGTTGTTTCCCTTAGAAAGATTCTTTATTGCAAAGTCCAACAAAAAAAAGCTGGAATCACTCAAACACAAGCTGTGAAATCATCCCCTATTCAAATGTGACAAAACACGAAGCTGTTACCATGACATTGGAAAACATCATACCTGTTTGTACTTCTGAGGTAGACTCCAGCCAAAAGCCTGCACTCTGCCATCCTCCTTCTGCACATGAGCTTTCACCTGGCGGTACTGCTCCCGCTTCTGCTCCCGGCGCGAGGCTAAACTGGCTTCAGTTCTGGGCAAGAATCAGCATTGAGCAACCTCTTATTTATGCTCTTTAGAATCTCTTGTGCGAGGGGAATTGCTGTAAAACTCAATAATCAAGATCTCTGTGGAAGCACTGGGTTACTAAGGATATGCCTAGTTTTTTTCACCTATCAAAACACCAGGTTTCCTGTGGGCTATTTTTAAGGGACTGATGAAAACCAGGCAAAACCAGAAAGTCTATTGCCAGTATCCTCAAAGGAAATTAGCTTGGGTTGTGTACTTCTACTAGGAGCTTTAAAAGCAGTAAATCAAAAGGATATATTGCCAAAACAAAGCACAAGAGGAAAAAAAATAATTACAGGTACTTGTTAGCCTGACTCTTAAGTGAACCTTAAGTACCTGTACAGTTGTTGCCCAGCTACAACATTTGCATATGAAAGTGTACCAAGTGCTGCCTCCTATGCCTAAATGCACTTTTTTGAAAGACAGTGGTATTTATCAAGTAGAATATTTCAGCCAGGTGCTCAGAGTATTCACCCACTGCTGCACATTTCACTCTGCACTATCTTGAGTCCTTATGAATCAACACACACTTCAGGAGAACATTATACTTCACCTAGCAGCATGCTAGTAATCTCAGAGGACTAAAAGAGTAAACACTCGATAGAGCATATCTAGTGGAATAAAACCAAAATTTCTTACTCTTCACTGAGGAATTCAAAGGCTTTAGATTTGTCACTGGGTAATTGAGATAAGGTGCTGCTTCTTTTCTTGACTGACGGAGTAATGTGTGAGGTTGGAGCATTATATTTAACATTGACAGGAGGTTCTGGTTTCTTTGCTGTATTGCTGGATGAACTGAAGAGCCTGCTAAAACTAGAAGAAGAGAAAAAGACAAGAGTCAAGATTTGTCAGATACATCCAAACTTGATTATGCTGGCAAAACACAGCCTGCTCAAGACAGTTAAAATAAGAAACTGGAGCCAAACATAGTAGCAGCCACCACACACTCAGCAACACTCTCAAAGCACAAAAACTCATGTCAGTAAGAAAAATTCCTAAAGGATCATTTTCCCATTTGTGTATCAAATTCAATGGGAACTTCATCTTGAATTAACATCTACGGGGAACCAACAAAATTAGGATGTGAACATCACACCTGGAAGACAGTTCTATGAAGGACATTAGTTCATGCAGAGAGCATTTTAAAAACCCAGCTATTCTCTAGGCAAAAAGACAGAACCGTTATCAGCAAATCACACATCAAAACATTGAAAGGATTATTTGACAAATATCTTGTTGTGAAAAACACTGGTTTAGATTTAAAGAGCTTGAAGTCAGCAAGGAGAATGTAACAATCAGTAAGCTGTACTTCATAGAGGAAAAGAAAGCAGAAATAAATGCAATCCACATGTGCTATTCAGGTTCCTACTTTTCATCATAAAAATGAATCCAGAAAAAAATGTTCAGAACAAGAATCCTGGTGCATATTCAGCTAGGAAAAAAACCATTCCAGCACTTTGGCATGTAACTTCACAAAGTGCACAGCCACTCACTACGTGCTGCAGCTTACAATACATTTTGTCTTCCAGACCAGTCTTACCGAGTTGGCATGCTGGGCAACAAGAGGAGAAGGGTTAAGACACCTTCATCTGCCAAAAAATAATTAGCTAACATACACAAATGTGCCAGCTAATTGGTTAGGGTCTTTATTTATTTCTGCCAGTGAGTTGTTTCTATACTTACAACTGCCAAATGCTTGATCTCTTCTTCTCTTGCATGGCTGGATTTTCTCTTGATGCTCTGCAAGAAATGAATTCCAAGTTTACTGAGTAAGCAATAACTAAAAAAGGAAAAGGAATGGAACAGTGTGTAACTCTTATTTTTTAAAAAAGGATTACATCTTGAAAATAACAAAGCCTGTTTTTTCACACTGCTACTTCTTTACTGATCAGAGCACAATATTGAAATTCCCACTAGAGGAGCTAAAGTTACATAACAAACTTCATCCACATTTCTTTGCATCCCAAACAACTGGCAAGTTCTTTTCAGACAGTAGAGACAAGTCTGTGTAACTTTGTCATGAAAACAGCTCAAAGAAAGCAGCAAACCATTTAAAATTATTCTGCCCCCTATTTAATATTTAAACCATTGCTTTTTGTTTTAAAGCCTATTAATCTTCAACATATCCCTACGTAATTGATAAAGTGAGTGTTCCTGTAGCCATAGATAAGAGATAGGAGAGGATTTCTACAGCAGACAATAGCTACAGAAAAACAAGCCATGGCTGTTGGGAATGTGTATTTTTCCTCCCAAAGGCTCACAGTCATGAGGACAGTGGGAACAATTACATGTCACTGCTGTCCATGGCCAGCAGGCAGCACCACAGCCTCTGGTACCTGTGGTCAGAGACAAAGATGAGCTGGTCTGAGGCAGAAGACTTGTTTTTAAACCATACCTTCCAAACAACTGAATATTCAGATGCAAATGAGACCAAATCACCGTCTTTATTGCTTATATTTAACACACCTTGCACAGCTTTGAACTGTTTTATCCCCAACAACCCCAGTCCTTCCAAAGGAATTATGCTCAGTCTGAAGACTACATTGTCCCTATTTTGACATCACCAGGTATGTGTACACAGAATAATTTTTACTGCCCACCAGATGAATGTTATTTACAATCACCAACTTTTGTAACTGTTCCAAAATAAGCATCCCTCGAAAAAAAGTGTGTATTTCACATCATACGAAATAACATGTCTGCACTGAGGTCTCACCAAGAACCATTCTGACAGATTACATGCCCATAACTCAAAGTTCCTCATGGGCATGAGGAAAACAAGCAGAAGGCAATGAACCTGCTGATCAGATCACCCTGCAGCGAAAAACCACAAGAAGCTCTGTCCAAGATTCTAAAAGAGCCTTTTCACCTTATCATCTCAGTCCATCGGACAGCCTCCTGCAGCTCCATCAGCCTCTCCTTGTACTGGTTCCTCTCCATCAGCACTCGGGCCATTTCCACACGCGTGAAGCGTTTCCGCTGCGCCGTGGGGACGTCGCTCTGGGCACACAGGGAAACAAACACGGCAGTGACAAAGCAGCACCACGGGGCCCTGCAGAGCCACCCCTCTGCCTCCTGGTAACAGCCAGGCTAGGGCATAATTCCAGATTTCAAATCATTTTGGGCTTTGGAAATCGGAGTTTTACCTTCCTCTCCTCCCATCTTTTGTATGCAATATAATGTGAGTGAAAACAGCTCTTCGAGAAGAGTGTGATAATAGTGGGCAGAGAGGAAAGAAAGCAAACTAATCACTGTCAGCTTAAGTTTACTTGCACTCTTCAGATCTTCTGTCTTTTCTATACAGGGAGGAACTTTACTTATTAAGCAGTAAATTTTAGAGGCACTCACTAAACACATGGACTTGTAATGTCCCATTGAATTACACACACAAAACCACCCACACACACACATACACCTCTGTCATCATCCTCTTTAGCCTTCTGTCTCGCTTCCTCTGCTTCTGCCCGAGCTCTAAACACAAAATAAAAACCAGCTGCATTAAATAACACAGTAGGGTTTTTTCTTCTTTTTCTTTTTTACAGCCACAGAATTAAACTTACTTTCTCAGCTCTTCTTCCAGTTCTTTATTCTTCTCTTCAAGCTTTTGTTTCGCTTGTTTTACAGCCTCTAATTCACCTTGTAGTACATCCTTCTCACAGGTCAATTCATCCACCTTTGCTATTAAATCATTCTTCACTACATTCAGTGCATTTCTACACAAACATTGAAAACTCATGGTTACAAGGACGACCATGGTCTCACAGTGCACCTTCAGCCTGGTTTTATTTTTGAAGTCCTACACATTTCTTACACAGAGATATTGTAAAAAGATACAGCTTTTATAGAGGTCAAATCATCTCCCCCCCCAAATCTCCTACATTTAAAGACATTCACATTCTCTGTATTAGAAAAAAGTACTGATAAATCAGTTTCCTTAGAATAAATTCTTCAACAATGCTCCAGTGGATTTGCCTCTGCACTTACAGCTGTGTTTCTGACAAGGAGTTGATCTCATCAGGACACAGCACTCCATTTCCTGGAGCCTTACAAGGACCAAAACAGATTTTGCAAGTTAAATCCTTAATTTCTATTAGAAGACCAACTCAGCCAAATATACTTACAAATTCAAAATACACACACCCCCACTACTCTTAGAACTGAAAGCACATTTGTATAGTTTCAATTCTGTATCAGGATATTGAAGATATAATGAAATAACAGAAAGTCAGTATTTTTTACATAAACATTCTCACTTACTTTGTCTCCAGCAGCTGAGTGTTTTCCAAAATAAGGTTTTCAACCTCACGCCCCATTCCTTTCCAAAGAAAACAAACACATGAAATTAGCAAATAAAATGGATGTTTTTACAAAACTTATGTTTTGCCATTGTCTAAAGTCGACTGAATTTAAAGTATGACAAACTTGTCAGAAGAACTGTGAGCTATCTGAAGTTTCAGGCCCAACCTACCTTCTACAATTAGCTTTCCCCTCCACCTTCTCCCAGTCTGACTTCAATTAAGGCCCAAAGACATCCCTGGCTAAGCACAGGCCAGTGCTGCTACTCTGCATATTCAGAAGATGTTACAGTACTAAGTCAAAAACCCAACACAGCATATGCTGTAGAAGTATTAGACCACAAAAAGTTAAGTTTAAAATGCTCAACTGTCTTTGACACCATGTTAGATACCAAAGTGTATCAGTTATAGACAAAAGACATGCTGAATAAAGCTCAGACTGTGAAAGCCCTGCACATTTCCCCAGAGCAAATGATACCTTACCAAAGAAATTATGGTCTTTAAAGCCCATGCATTCCATGTAGAGCAAAAACAAGAACAAGAAACATTTCATGTGAGGTGTAGTATGAGCGAGGAGCAATAAAAGGTTTAGACTTAGGAAGTAGGAGTGAATTAAAACAAAGCCACCACCAAAAATCTGAAGTGGGATGTGATGTGATTAGAAGCAGGATTTATACAGAAGACAGATGTTGAAGAATTTAAGTTTGTCACAACCATTTCCATTGGTTAAACCTCTTATAAAAATCACTAATTTACTACAAGTCTCTTTCTGTGAAATAATTTAGAAGCACAGTCCTTGGAAAAAATGTTAAGCCATTCAGAAGTTTCCAATTAATATGCTATTATGGAAAAAAGGGAATATAACTTTTCATGTAACTACTTCAGTGTTACTTAAATTTCTGTAAATTAATTTCTCACCCTATTTTTTGCATACCTAATATAATTTTCAGAATTTTAAAAAAGATAATTTCACAAGAGAATAATTATTTTGCATCTAGCACAGCAAAATAATCACCACACGGACAACAGTAGAAATTATGTTAATTCAAGACTAACATAATGAATGCAAAAGGTATCTTAATGGTGGAGGCTTTTTAAAATACTTTAGGAACACAATCTTCTAAGCAACTTTTGGCAGAAGACTTAAAAGATATTTGGATAACAAAGAAAAAAGGTATCTATAAATAGACATGCAAGTCAAAGTTCCCTCTTTTGACATTTCCCTCTCTGGGTTTTGGATTAAAAGTAAATGACATTTACTGAAGTAACTTAGATCAGCCATGGTTAGTTTATCAATATCTGGAGAAATCCCCTATACTACAGCCATCAAGAGATTTTATTCAAGTTGCTATTGCTTTTTAAACATTTGCTGTGTTCACAGATAAAAGTACTACATCGGATCACGTCCAACAGGTTTCAGGATGTTTTATAATGCAAGAACAAAAACCAGATAGCCAGAGTGCAACAGCAAAAAAAAAGTTACCAAGCAGGGAAAAAATGCAGAGAATGTATTTTATGAGAGCAGCAGCCAAGAATGCCTAACTGGAGAAGCAACAAATTTCAAAGATTTTTTTTTGAAAAAAAGAAGCATACACACCAGAATATTCCCCTGGGTATGCAGCCCAAGAGAAAACAGATTAGAGAATCCCAATTAACTATATTTACACAACTCCATATTGAAGTTTAATGCTCACTTAGTACAGATCCAAATGCTTGAAACATACAGACTATCCTGGATGCAGGTGTGGCTTTTCAGGTTTTGGACTATGGCTGTCCTCAAAGTGAAATGACAATTCTAAAATAAAATTTTCAGAACAACACATTCTGCATAACAAACACAGGTATGATCCCAGGCTTAGGTTGCACACACTGGTGTTTCCAGCAATAGATTTACAGAAAATGGTAATAAACTCACTGACAAACCTGTAATAAGTTATACTAAAAAGTATATTATTTTTTGCCCATGGAAAAGAAAGCATTAGAATCAGGACATCCTGACAATAGTTTGATTTCTTTAATCAGTTTATCACAGCTAAGGGATAGATGTTGCTCCATGTTGATACTTCTCCAGTATCTGTATTTTTGCATGCAGAATGCGTGATTAGTTGTCCCTGTGACAATGGAGTGACATCCAAGAGTTTTCTGGATGAAGTATGTTGCAATAAGAATGTGGAGAGCCTCACTGCTCAGAGTGACAACAAAGAAAAACCATCTCAGACTGGAGATAGGCCCATTACTCCTAGAGAGTGATACCTGCAGTAACGACACCTGCTTGATGTAAAGTAAGTTTCTGGAGGAACACTGAACAACCAGAAATCCAGACTGCACACAGGAGTTTTAACAGCCCTAACAATCTGTATTTTTACTGAGTCAGACGACAGCAGCAAACAAGCTGCTGATTGTCTGCACACAACCCATTTCTAAAGCATCTGAGAGTGGCATCTGCATTTTATACATTCCATAGTGTCCGCTTTCATTATTTCAAAATGAGGCCTGAACAATTACATAGCCAAAAATACCTTGCTATATTGTTTATAGAAAGATTATTCTTCTTTTTTGACCTTTTTGATCTTTTTTCAGTCAGCACAGAAGTAACAGAAAGCTGCTTAGGGGAAGGAGAAATGTGGGTTTCCCTTCCCCTATCAATTAACAGTTTGATTCTCAAATTACCACCATTTCATTTGCTGCAATTCTTTTCTAAGTTAAAATCCCTAAAGAGGTGATAAAGCCAAGCCACTACAGATCAGGCACGACCCGAATAGAACTACCTAAAACTAGTTCAAGACAAAAATCCTTCCTTGAGATAAAAATCCTTATGTAAGAGTACAGGGAGAAATGAAATAGAGAATAGTGTAGGAAGTGTCCCAAAAGATTAAGGCTGACATCGTTATACAGAGAGAAAGAACAAACACTTTCTTCTGGTTTTGCATTCCAATGACTACCTTAGGATGCTACTCAAACAATTTTAATGCAAATGAAGCCTAACAATAAATCCAGCAAGAATAATTAAGCACTTCCTAAAAAGGAAAATTGCTGTATACAGCATCTTCAAATAACCTTTCTTACCCAGTAAATCTGCACCTTCATCCACATCTCCAATTAGGCCAGAACCAGCAGATGACAGCTCTTCAAAGAGTGACTCCGTGTTACGGTCAAATGCTTTGTTCTCGATGCCTTTGGTGGGAGTGCTGGGCAGAGAATTAAACAGGACATGAAAAAGCAGGGAGAAAATATTCCCACAGTGAAGAAAAGTTTTCTGTATATTTCACCAGTAGTTCATTTGTTCTCCCACACAAACCCCACAAGCTTTCAGCTGGCTTACAAGTTCTAGATTCTATTTTCAAATACTGCTTTGCCATCAAGATCCCACACTTAAAGCAGTTGCTGATATTGAGCTGGACAGTATTTTAATAAATTAAAGCATATCAAGTTTTGGCCTATAGGAATTCAGTTGTGTCAGGACTTAGTCAGCTCAAATGCCTGAAGAACAGACAGCTCAGCTAAACTGGAAGTCATTGAATATAGCAAGAATGCAAGAGAACTGAATAGTAAGAGGTCAAAATATTCCTCTGCTCAGAGAAGGGGCTCCTTTCACATAAAGCTCTTACACCCTTAAGATTTACCATACAGGATAATTTTATCCATCTCATCACAAGAATGAAACAAAGACAGGAAAAAGGAAAAATCCTGTACACAGCATCTTTAAATAACCTTCTAAAATTTGTCTTCTTTGATGCCTAAAGAGGCCAACCTGGAAACAAAGACTAGACAGGGGTAAGGGAATAAAGGTGGATATTTATTGGAAAGGCCTTCAGAGGCACACCCTGGGCAGGCCAAAGGCTGCACCCGAGATGGACCCCGAGTCACGAGTTCTTCACACTGTTACAGGTTTGGTCCATTTGCAGATCAGCATAAATTCACCAATTAAACTTTAGCTAATGATGGAGCTGCCCCTCAGCTCGTCCCCCTTCTCAAGGTGCTGGGTTACACATTTTGGGCCTGGGACAGGCTGGGTGTCCTTGGAGAGCAGGCCTGGAGAGGCTTTGTTATGTCTGTGTGAGCATGAGAGAGCAGCAGCTGCCAGGCTGCAAGGCAGCTCAGAGTCACACACTGGGAATGCAGAATTTGAAAAAAATATAAGAGTTAAAACCTAAGGCATCATCTTCCTGAAATCACCACACACAACTTACCTGGAACCCTTATACCCACTGAGATCTTTATCCATATCCAGCTCTGGAGTTGACTCAATGATTGCCTGAACTTCAGATTTTTCTTCATTTTCATTTCCCCCTGGGGCAAAGCAAGTGGTACATGTCCATAAACAAAACCATCATGACATATTAACTACATGTAGTAGCTCTTAATCAATCACCCACTTAGGATCTATTCAAAGACTTATCAAGGTAATTAAATGAAAAGACCCACAGATTTTGATACTCTAGTGCAGACACTGGAATTTCTAGATCTCTCCTGAATTTAACATGAGTCATCCAACAGCAGTTATTTCCTACTATTTCTGCAACTGAAACCGAGATGTCCAACACTTCATGACTCTTTGTACCTTTCTGCTGTCAAAGAAATGTCATAAATAATTCTGATTCTGAAGAAAAAAGGACTAAAGTCACCAACTAACAACAGACTTATCTCTGACCAATATTCTGTACTCCTTAAAATACTGAGTAAAAAACCCCATTCTCATTTGTGACACAAAAAAAAGATAATTAATAAGTGATCGAATATGAGGCCCATAGTAACCCTACATTAAGAAGTTAAAGCAGCTCACCAGTGCACACATTTCTTGTCTCTTGAGCTACCTGTACTTCAATATTCTTGCTTAAATCCAGGTTCTCATTTGACATCTCTGTGTCCTTTGCAAGCCCTTCAACATTATCCTTTTGAGGGGTTTCAGCAGGCAGCACAGGAACATCTGAAGCAGCTGTAGATGCTGGAGTAGTACATTTGGAGCCTGCTTGGCTAACATCAGAGAGCTCATCCTAGAATTGCACAATTACCATAAAAAATGAATACAAAGTGTTATTAGAAGAGTAATACACACCAAAATCACTGTATTTTACTGAAAATTATGCAAATGCAAAGAAAGAGGAATAAAAAGAGTATTTTAAGCCAGTACAGTAATTTTTTGCCTGTGGCTGTTTCACTCTTGTTAAGGTAGTCATAGCTACATAAAAATGCCTTTATTTTTAATAGCAATGTTTGATCTCAGCTGATAATTGTAGTCACAACTTCAGGGTGCTTTTCTGTGAAGTCTTCCAGACGAGAAGCAGCATTCTCATTCTGAGAGTCCTTCTAGCTGCACAATGATCTGCTTAATCTTCCCAAACTGTTACAAAATTAATGGTTCAGAATGTACATGGTACCTGAAAAAGCAGACTGATGCAAACATGAATTTAACTGATATAAAAGTGTAGTAATTCATAGAATCATAAGCACAGATGGTTTGGGTTGGGAGGAACCTTAAAGATCATTTTGTTCCAACCCCCTGCTGTAAGCAGGGACACTTTCCACTAGACCAGGTTGCTCCAAGCCCCATCTAACCTGGCCTTGAACATTTCTAGGCAAATTTGCAGGTTTTATGTGCTTTCCAGTGTGAACTGTGAGTGCTCGCTGATGCTGGGAATGAGACAGGGAACTACAGTCACCACTTGTCCAGTTAGATTTCAGGTCAACCACGGAGCATCAGTAAACAGCTCCTCCTCAGAAGCTGATTCCTGGCAACAATTTACAGTGACACTGCATCAAGACCCCTAAATATGGCATTAATTACAGAATTAATCCAGCTGCTGGACTCCAGGCTGGGACCATTCCTCAGACAGAGCAGCATTAGGTATTGGATGGGAGGGCAGAGCAGACTGTGTGACACAACTAGAGGCCACTACCTGAATATACCAACAGCCCTTTTTTGGCCCTTCTCTCCTTTTCATTCACATTTTACCCCTCATTCATGCCCAGACCCACACCAGATGTCTGATCTATGACTTAAGCAGCACATGACAGTGAACAACAGCTCACTGCAGAGAGAAAAACAAGTCTGCCTGTTTAGGCCAATAGTTTCTAGCACACACCATTAGAGGAATCTTGCTGGGGAAAATAAAGATGAAACTTGAGGCTGCTGTGTGCAAAATGAAGGCAGGATGGTAACTTTTGATAAAAAGTTCTTGTAGGGTTTGTTTGGGCATCAGAGGTGAAAGCAAAGCTCCTTGACAAGTCTGTGACGTTTAAAGAGAACGTGACTGTTCTCTCAGGAAACCTAAAACTTGTCAAGAACGAAACAGATTTTGCAAAAGCACAAATTCACTGTATTGCCAGCATGCCTTTTTGAGGAGGAAATGAAAATGAATTTTAAGGTTATTTTAAAAAAAAACACAGAAGACACCTGCATGTAGATATACACTCTCTCATTTGCACTTAGCATAAGATTTACTATGAATTGTAACTTACAGATTTCTCCTTTTGGAATTTACTAAGGTAAGATTTTTATTTGTGTGGGGACAGGGAGCAAAACACACATTTATGTATATCAGCATAAATGTAAAGCTTGCATCCTATAGTAAAATCCCCACATTGAATTTGCAAGCCCTAGAAACAAAAACTCGGCACTAATTGCCTATCAGTTACTGACAGTTCTCATTGTTTTATAGTAAATTGCAGAACAGCCAATTATTAATATTTGATTTTCTGTCAAAAGTATTCAGAAATACAGACACTTCTAAAGGAAAAAAAGAAAAGAAAAAACCACTCTGCAATTTACCCAATTGCCTTTTAAATGGGTGAAATTGAGGCACTGGCTAATGGTTCATACTTGAGCGAGCAGATACAGAAGGGAGGAAGTGGTGCCCCTTACCAAGGGCATCCAGAGCTCACACAAACGAGGAATAAAACCTCAGAAGAGCTGCTGGCTCTGTTCAAACATTTCTACATCTTTGTATTCCAACAGCATCCACTAACTGATGCAGCACAAACTGATCACTGACTTTCACACACAAAGCTCAAGGAAAATAATTTGATAGCGCAACAAAAAACAGTGAATAGAACGGTCCTTTCCCTAAGGGAATTTCAAATCACCCCATCTATTTTATATTTCTGACTTCATTATCTATGGTATTTTTTAAGCTTACTCTTGGAAACTACAGAGATTAAACTATTATGAATGTTTGTTCTAGAACTAAAGAAAATGAAAAGCAATTTCATTAAGTGACACTCAATTAATTGGAATATCTCAAAGCCTAAACATCTGAAAGTCAGTGCTGTGTCAACTTAGCAAAACTGACTTCTTTGGTCATGTTGCCAAAAGACTTTCTTGAAAAAAAAAGAAAAAAACAGTTTAAAAATTCAATAATTAAATCTGAAAGAGTAACTCATCTGCAGAAATCATGTGCAGAAATGAGTAGAAAAGAATGACTGGTATATAAAATTGTGTGTCCTCTTAAAATGATATCCAGCAATGTCACTACTGCACAAGCTACAGAATACCCAGATTTTTTCATCTCTGCCACCTCCTCTTTGTGATACTTTTGGAGGAAGCACTGACCAATACTGAAATGTTCAGGCATGAATGGGAAATAGATGCTAGAAAGCAGCAGAATCTTGTTTGTGCCTTGTACCGGATGTTAAAAGTATTTAGAAGAAAAGTATTAGAGAAAAAAGTTTCAAATGCTGTTTTTGACTTCAATATATCATGTTATTCAACAGGTTCGCTTCAGAAGTACTTTACATTCACAGATACAAAGTAAAGATGTTGCTTTGGACTCAAGGAACTTATTCCGAATAAATACATTTTAATAACTACAGTTCGTACTATTTTGTGAATTCTCATTTTAGCATTGCATTATTTTTCGAAGAATTATACCAAGAAGCCTATTTTGACATATGATTAGCCAATTTTCTGAGGGGAAAGGACGGAATCAGAAGCTTCCCTTTCCACCTCATCTCCACCTACTCTTCGTCATAACTTGTATTTATTGTACATAAGGTGTACTCCAGTCAGCTTTCCTAAAATCTGCCAATTTACTGATGTAGCATAATTAAAAAGGGAATTGGATGAATTCAAGATCCAACCTCCTGACTAGCACCATTCTGAGGTGAGAAATTTTCAGAAGCAAACTCACATTGTCACTTTGATATGCCTATAATTAACCACTACTTACTCTTCCCATTATCTCCTTATGACCTCCAGGATAAATACATGGATTCCTATTACCTCCAAGTAGTTTTTGCAGTTCTGATCAGTTAATATTCTCCTACTAGGCAGGTATTAAGTTTGCTTAAGAAGAAACTCCTCTCAGCTGTATGCCTTTCCAGAAATAACAGCACATCCAGAGTCTTCAAAAAAACCTCATCAAGAAATATGTATTGGGAGGATTTATACATTCTGGAGTTCTTCACCTTGCACATCCTCCTCCTGCTGTGCTGTGAGTGCACCCTAGACTGCCAGACTCATCACACTCCAACACCACTCCCCCATTTCTCGACTCCTGCAGATTGTTCTATTCCACCCTCTCACTGTTGGAACACAGAACAATTGCAGGAATTATAGCCAAGCTACAAGTAAGGGAAATCATGATCACAGGCTAATTTAGGAAAGTCAGGTCATTCTCAGCTCTGTGGTCTACCTGCACTATACACCTGGTAGCAGGCAGAGGCTGCATGAAGAGCACTGCCCATGTAGTAACCAAAGCTTTCCTTCCAAAGCAGCATTAATAAAGCTAACTAGACTGTTCCCACTACCTAGTTACATATGTAGTGTGGAAAAACAAGCTGGAACATTTGGAAAGGGTCCTTAGTCAGAAAGAAAAGACAAACTGCTGAGAATAAGAGGAGAACTAACCTGTAGAATCACTCATTTGGAAAATGCCTCCAAAACTTTGTTTCTTGCAATGAGAAAGTTCCCTTGAAGCTCACTGGAGTAAGCAACGCACTTGGCTTACACAGAGATGTTTTAGGGGTTTCCCTCCTCTCTTTCAATTTGTTTTGGTTTTTTTTTCCATCCTCTTAGGGATCTACGATCTGTTACGGGAGTTTCTCCTGGCACACAAGGCAGCCAGGCTGTGCTCACCTTGAGGCTGGTGTGGGACCGTGGCTGGCTCAGCTCGTGGAATTTCCAGTGCTCCGCTGAGGGCGTTTCCGCCGCCTCCCTCTGAGCCTCGGGTGTGAGGAGAGCATCTCCTGCAGGTAACGGGAAGATGCCCAGGGATATCGGACGCTCCTTCCTGTTGGAAAGACAGGCAGGGTTCATCAGCCATCTCAGACATCACACAGTTTATTTTCCTGCAGGTCTCTGAAATCAGCAAGGAAGTGGTGAAATTCCAGGTTCAAACATGCAGACATTGCAGTGCAGCTCACCCAGACTGTGCCACAGCACCCAATAATTCCTCATTTCACATGACTGCCAACAGTCAATTCCACGGCTTTAAATAGCAGTTATTAATTTACACTGCAGCTAATCTGTAGCAAACAAAAGTTTTACAGAAATTAAACACCAACAGAAGTATAAGACAAAAGTGTTTCCTTATTTCAGATTGAATTGTAGTTTTCAGCAGGCACTATTAAAAATACCATTTTGCACCTTCTTCTCCAAGATATAACCATGTAACATCTACAACAGCAAACAGCTAAACCATCAACTGAAGCATTTGCAAAACTGTAAACAGTAAGCCTCAAGCAACTCTTCTCAAATCATTGGGTATTTTATTCCTGAAGAAATTACATGGATTTGTGTAAGAGAAAAGAACTGGGTCAGGGAATTACCAGTGTTACAACTGGCTCAGCCAAAAATTGTGTAGTTTTACCCAAGATCAGTTCAGCACTCTACTTCACCCTAAAGCTGCACAAAAGCTTGTGCCAGCAAAACAAATTACTTCATCCCAACTTTTCTCTTCTTCACTCTTTTCACTTCCCTATGGCAAACAGCATTTAGAAATTCCAAAGGTTTATGTATTAACCCTCAAAAGAAACAAAAAATCCCCAGGTCAGTAGTGTGCTCAGTGAACAAAAGGAGTCATTCTTCCTGCTAGCAAGAGACAAAACCATTGTGTGCAATGCCATTCATAGGATGCTGTAGCCAGCCCTGAAAAGGAAAAATATCAGCCAGGCCTAGAACTGAGATAAGCAAAGTGTTTGTTCAGGCAGAACAATGTAATGCAGAAAAAAATGACTGTAATCAACTAGCACAGCTCTAAGTATAGTAGAGGCAGAAGATAAAAGCGTGCACAAGTGATGGCATAGTTTTCACATTTTAGCATTATAAGAAGTCGCAACCACATGTGCTTTCTTTCACAAGGTCCTTCACAAATTAAACATAACCTAGGCAGAATTAGTATCTGCATGTAAAATACATGCAAAAATATGGCAGAGAGTGCTGAAAAGCAAAAGCTAAGCATTTTTTGGACAGGTTTTTTATTTTGTTTATTTACTTTGAAGAAAAGTTAGTGAATAAGGGATTTTATTTACCAATTACTCAGCAAACTCCCTTTGGTAAATTTTACATTGTCAAAACCACAATGTTCAAACAGCAAACAATTCTAATTGGCATGAACCTTTCCAGTCCAGGTATACAAAGATGCTCCTTGTCACAAAAACCTTTGCATCTAATTCTCACACTGGAGCTATCTTGGCCTTTCAGAAATATTATTCCAAATTAAGTCATTAACTGTGAAGCAGTTTAGCACAACAAAGCAGGCAGCAAAGTGAGTGAAGCAAAATCAGTCTGGGTTACAAAATTCAAAACATCAGATAACGTTCCAGCATCTGCAACTGCTGGAATGAGAAACCCCACAGTGGATTCCAAGGATTCCCACTATTGTAACAGGTCCCGCTTTGCTTTAGATTTCCCACAACTCTCAGGCATGTGGGGAACAAAAGACACGCCACAGAAGCTGAGATTATGTCAAAAGAGGGGCTGAGACCGTTTCATTGGATGAGAAGTGCAGGAACAAAAAGGAGGAAGAAAAGCTGCCCTTCGGCGGCTGATAGAGCTGCACTGTGAGGGGCCTGGCCCTAGGCAGAGGCTCCAGCACATTTCCTCATTGCAGGACGTGCCACAAAACTGATCTGCCTTGCAATCCTCAAAAGAGAGAATATTAAATGGGTGCCAAAACAATTCACACCTGGCATCACTTTTTTTTCCCAGATTAGTCTGAAAGAAATTTTATAATAAACGTATTTGGATGTGTTAGAACAGAGGTCAGGTGCATTGCAAGGCTGTACAGTAAATGAAGCTTGCAAAAGAGACTAATTTTTGGAAATGAAGATTATTATGTGAGTATCTGCCTTAAAAGAAATTATCCGATTAGACTGAAGCAATTTCAATTTATTTCACTGCTTGTTGAACAGAAAGCAAAGAACCTCTTCTGCTTCCCCAGTGCCCAAAAAATATCTGAAAATGCCACAGTGAGCAGAATGGAAACATGTATTTTAAAAGCCTAAACTAATCTTCTGAAGTGATGCACTGAAGCATTTATAGGAACCTTTAGGACATGCAACCAGATGCTCAGTTCTAAAATCTGACTAGTTTTAAAAAATAGAAATAATTCTTCTACAATTAGATTCCTTCATCCTGTATTTTTATCTCTTTTTTAAAATGAATAAAGACTAAGGAAGTGAGTTCTAATTCCTGTAATTCCTAAAGCAAATTACTAGGGGCAGGAAAAAGCACAGCTTCCCCAAACCCCTCAAATCCATTAAATATTCCAGGGGAGCAAAAGCACATAAAAAAAAAAAAACAAAAACAAACAAACAAAAAAAAACCCCAAAACATCTATTCCTTAAACCATCTGACTGTTTAAAAAATATCTTATAAGTTAATGAATATGAAGTTCTGTTTTGGTTTTGTCTGGTTTTAGAGTTGGGAAATATTTGTTCTGGGTTTGGGTTTCCCTCCCTTTTAAACAAACATAGCCTAACTAGATCCGTCTATAGAGTTTCACTTGAAATTTATTTTATTTCTTCATATTTAAATACTCATTCAAGCTTTTCATCAGCTACTGGTATAAACTGGTATTTCATTCATCTATTGATTGCCTTTAAACCTTTGGAACAACCCTTCTGCACTCAGAGACCCAAATTAAAAGCAAACTACCATACAAAGTCTACATGCACCAAGTATTGAGGAGGAAAAAGTCACATAGCTGTTCCAGAGAACACTGATTTCCAGCATTTTTCCCATTTAAGTTTACTATTGAATTTACAACCACAGGTAAAATACGTCAAGTTTTCAGGCCAGAAAGCCACATTTTAAAACTTTTCCAGCTGTTTTCCATCTGTAATTATAGCATTAAAACGTCAAGACTGCTTTTGGCCACAATATTCTAATGCATCTCTGTCTGCTACTGCTCCAGGCACGTAGGACAAACAGAACATAACCTGAGGGGGGGACAGACAGCTGGCAACTTGCCATACAAGTACAGAAACAGAGGACAGGGGAGCATTTGGCTGAACAATAGTGAATAGGCTTTAAGAACTCTAATGCTTAAATAATGAAAGATTTTTTTTTTTCCCCCACCAACCAATAATCAGATTTTTTGAAAATAAAGTGATCGACTAATTACCATGGTTTTAACATCAATTAACTTATCTTACATAAGCCTTTTGATTAAAACAGGTGCAGTTTAATAGTACAAAGCCTTGGACTGCATACATTTCTGCTATACAAGATCAGCCAAGTACCTGACAATACACTGAACGTGAGCTTTATCTCCGACATTAACACTGCAGCTTTTGCAGCAGGTTACAATAAACTGATGTTAAGAGCTTCGCACAGAAAAAAAAAGAAACAAACTGACCTTAAATAAAAGGCAATGAAAAAAACACATTGTATCTCCGTACATAGACACATTTACAATAAAACCTACGACATTCATACGTAATTTACATCTCTAATTTGTCCCCGTTGGAAAAAGCACGAGAAGAGAAAGCAGGGGAGCAGCGAGAGCACAGGAAGCCGGGGTTCAGTGGGTCAGAGTACCTGAGGATCCTCGGGAGGTTCTGCGTCAGAGCCGGCACCCCAGTGGAAATGGAAAAGTGCACGAGCAGCAGAACGGAGAGCGACACGAGGATGGCCGAGTTAATGACCACCGCCCCGCCAACGAAGCCAAACACAAACAGCAGCATGCAGCCCGGATTCATGGCGCTGCGCTGGCATGGTGGAACGCCGGCTCCGAGAAGGCTACGCAGGGGCCGAGGGGGGATCTTTGTAGGCAAAGTCTGTCATTCAGCCGCCGCCACAAAAACAATGCCATCAGCAGCAGCGGCGTTCCACTCTTCTGCAGCAGCTCCAGAGCAATGACATCACCGCCCTCCTCCCCCTCGCCGCTCCTCGCAGCATCGATGCAGCAGCGCAGAGGCACAGCCAGCCCGGGAGTGCTTCTCCCTCCTTCCACGCAGGGTTCATAGGCTCCAAAGCTCCCAAATCTGCATAATCTATTCCCAGCAAGCCCTGGGGACGAGCGGGTACCACGCACGCACCTCCACTGCCCTGCACACAAAGCCGCGGCCAGACCGCGGCCGTGCCGGGACAGCCGCTGACATTTTCCCTGCCTGCCCCAACGCAAACGCTCCAAAAAGCTGAAATTGTTTAAGGCTAATTAATGTACAAAGTATCTCTCAACGCTTAGCAGCACAACAGCAAAAGCCTCTTTCTACGGATTTCTACGCTGTTCTCTTACCGCATTCCAATCATACAACAAATCTTTCCGATTCAGCCGAACCGTTGTTGTAGGATTAAAGAACAAAGTCTTGCAAACACAAATGAATGGATTTTTTTTCTCGCATTTCAGGGTGAGAGAGCAATAAATAGCTTACCTAATTCTACTGTGTGTTGTGGATTCTAGCTGATCACCCCCTGTTAGCTGATGAAGTTTGGTTCTTTCCAAGTGCTCCATATAATTGTGAATCATCTGTTTAAAAGGACAGAAACAACAAGAAATATTTAGTAACATTTACTTGTACTACAACTTCATAGTTCTTGACCAATATACTCTCCCCCTGTAATACTAAATAGTAAAAGTATTTAGAGACATTAAAGAAATAAAGAAAGAAGCAAAATTATACAGCATGTAAAACCACAAACCAGAAGAGAAGTCCATAATAAATTAAAAATATTGGAGAACTTCCTTGTGCATTCATGCACAGGAAACATCCTAAGGGTAAAGAAAGTGCACGCAATATTTCAAATATGAGTTTGGAAAAGAAGTACCATATTCAAATACATTTTGGAGCCTGAGACCTCTATGTCCAGCAGATACTAGCAGTTTTTACATGATAAATATTAGGCACTATAGGCCTAATTGCAAAGTACCGTGAAGGTCAGACAATATGCACCTCAAATACTAAACACTCTCAATCCACAGGCTAATAATGAGATTATTTCTGTAGGTAAAAATATTAAGTACCTATTTCTTCTCCTTTTTTCTTCTAAAATACAAATAAACTTAAGCTTTCTGTATTTTTTACAAGGGAAGTTTGGTTTTAAATTAATTAGGCTGATATATCATTAACAGGACAGTAGCTGTGGATTTTCAGCACTCAAGACGAGCTCTGCTCACTCTCTTTCTCACAAGAGACAAGCACAGGCCAACACGGTGACTCCTGCAGTCATGACTTATTTAATGAGCCCTGACTCCCGTGGCCAAAGGATGCTGCTCTCAGCATGTAACTGATCCAGGACATGCATGGGCAGAAGGACCAGGTATCACTGCATCCCTCCAAGGACTTCATCTGGACACACATCTCCGAATTTAAAACTGGGAAAGCCTGAGGAGAAGCCTACGTGCAATTTGGTATTTTTAGCACTTCCAACGCTCACGTTCTCAGATGAATAGGGCTCTAGGAACAATAAAGGAAGAAAGAAATCACAGGTGTACTGCAGAGGAATTTAAGGTACTTTTTTTTCCTGAGACATATTCAGGTCACATCTTAACAGCTTCCTCTAGAAATAAAAACTCTCTTCTTTAAAACTGCAATTTCTTCTGCTATTCTACAAAGGGTATACAAACACTTGAGAAGAGTGATATTACCAGGCATTTGTACAAACCGGTGTTATATAACCTTTTGTTTTGGGGGCACCACACACATGAGGACTGAACTCAGCAGCACCTGGAAACCTACATCTACATGTTACTCTCGAGTCAGGTTTGATGCATCTGAGTTTGACCTTCAGATGCCACCAACCTCAGTTAGTGCCAGCTTCTCCTCAAATGCTGCTTGCCAGCATCAGCTACATAGGAATATATATTCTTTGTTTCAGATTTCTTTGATCAAACAAACTGGCTTAAGATATCCTGACTGACAGATATTCTACAAATCAGTAACTTACGTTAAGTGCTGGTTACATACAGATGTTGGTTTTCCCAGCATTCACCTGAACTAATAAAAATAATTCAGACCAGAAAAAAAATCATGCTATTTTTAGAGAAACATTATATAATATACTTGAACTGCTGTCAAAAGCTTACAACATTTATCCTCCAACAAAATGCAGTGTTTCACCAGACCTTCCCATTTGTTTTCTGATTTTTAATGCTTGCTCACACACACAGGGAAACAAAAGGATTGAAAGCTCCACCTTCAACTACCCACATTTGGCTTTTTTCCTTTTTAACCAAGCAGCCAAAACTAGGTGTTCCAATTGTTCCTTTGCATAGTTTTACACAGATTTATTATAATGCAAATTAATTTAGGAATTCCGGGGTGGAGAAAGCCCCAAGAATGCATAACTTTGAAATGCACATTAGACCCTTCTGTATCCTGTTCATGTATACCCTCATCACGGGAGGAAGATATTGCTGACTTGCCTGCAAACACTCCCATTTGCAGCACACAAATTGATTTCTCAAAGTAAAATTTGAAACAGAACAATTGTTGTGTTTTCAGCAGGCGAACAGAAGATGAGTGACTAGCACTGCTCCAGGGAACTACCAACACATGGGAAAAAAGAACAGGGTCAGTAAAACCCATACAACTTTCATGTTTTGCAAAGGACATGGTTTCAACCTACTCTCTTCCCTCCTCTCAGTCTGTTCTTTTGTTTACTGAAATGTCTCATCACATTTATTACCCACAGAGGCTGGAGGGTAGGTCAGTTTAAAGGACTGTTCAGTTTATACTGTTCTGCAGCTGAAAATGATGCTGATAACAAAATAAGCAAATCTGTAGATCACATACCTCAGCACAATGCATGTAAGCTACAGGAACCCAAAAACAAAATGAAAAACAAAATGTGCAGTGCTGCATGGCAACTTAAGATTCATAGAATCATAAGGCTCTCTATGTGCATGTGCAGTGGTGCATGGCAATTCCTCCACAGATCCAGGCTATATGTGCCTGTGGTGCCCAAAAAATCAGAACAGTGGTACCACCATGTAAAGCCCACTCTCTACCTCGACCCAGGGTCCCAAGGATAAAAGCTGACAATACTGGAATAGTGTCCACAAGGAAAAGAGTTCCTCACCCTCCCTCCCTCCCCATGCGATGGGGAGCTCCACAGCTGGTGCTGTAGAGTCATAAGAAATGGTGTGTGAATTCCCAACTTTCATAAACTTAATTTGAAGGTTAAAGTAATAAATTAAATACTGCAGCTTCTTAGGAAGAAAGCCCACTCTAACTGCTTATCTGCAATAAAACTTTGAAGACTCGCTCCAAAACCACTGGGATTTGAACCAGATGACATCGAAAAATCTTTTCAATCTAAATGATCCTCAAGCCTGGGCATATCCATGAAGTGCCATTCTGATCCAAAACCATGTAATGAATTAATGCACTAGAATTCTGAGTGCTCAAAATCTGATTAGAAGTTCTGCTGTTTTGAGATTATTCAGCTGTTGAAATAACAAGGTTTTAATATTACCAACAATTTAAAAATATATTTAAATGGACTGAATTGCTCTCCACTCAGTACAAGTTTTTACTGAAGTTATGTTAGAGGACAGATGATAAATAATTGACTATGTCTACCCCCTTTCTCTTCAATACAAGCTGCAGTCAATATTTAATCATCCATAACCTCTCACTACTGACAGCTCGTTCTGCTGCCCATGAAGTCCACAAGTATTTTGAATACAACCAGGAAACACACATCACAAACACAGAGCACTTCAGCATTGTTGTAATTAAACACATTGCTCAATTACCATTAGCTGAGGGGATTAAAGATAAACTCAGAACTTGGAAGAATTACCTTAGTTAACAGCATTTCACAATTCAGGTGCTAATGACTTTAGGGCACATGTACAAACCAACTACAACAAACTTGTAAACACTTTACAGCATGAACATGAAATCCATTCCCTTTGAATGCAATGTCTTTCCAGCTCAAAAAAATACTCAGATTGGTTTCCTCACATGGCATGTGACAAGTTTTACAACTGCAGAAGTGTTACAAGGCTTTTCTACATCTTAAACTTCACCACTCAGTAACAGACAATGAACATCCTGGCACTCATTTCAATTTCTACCCTTACAATTACAACCACTCCTAGTGCACACAAGCCTGGCACTTTCCTTGTCACAAACAAATGCGGATATGCCACGATGGGAATATTGTTACCTGCATCTTTGCCTTAACCAGGTTGAGAGCATCTCCTTTATACCTTCCTTGCTCTTTCGCTCCTCCTTCCTTTTTGTGTCACCGCTTTAGCTCCCCCCAGACAGGTTTTAGTAATTCTTTGGCTGTCAGACCAGGCTCAGTGCTACAGCCCTTGCTGCTCATCCTGCAGATCCAATCAGACTGGGCACAGGCAGCTCCTCCCTTTGGGAACGTGCACCCAACTATGTGTATACAGATCTTTCTCTGTCCCACATAATCTAGATTTATAGAGGTAACAGATATTTCTAGAATCTCCTTGATTCAGTATCAAAGTCCTAAACATACTTCCATGTACCTGTTTTCCTTTCAGGGTTTGTGATGAATTTCTCACCTAAGTAAAAGCACAATTTCCACTGGAGAGCTTGATGCATCTTCATCCACACACAAGATGGTGTTGCTGGCAGATACAGTAATATGTAAAGATGTTAAATCCAGGTTTTATAGATGAAGCTGTTAATGCTCACCATAAGGCTTTAGAAAAAGTATTTGCTTGAACAGATATCCACAGTCTAATCTCATGGACAATGTGACAGCTGCCCATGCTTAGCTATAATTGTAAACAGACACCTCCACTAGCCTTCTCTTCCCATCCCCTGCCCAGGGACTTGCTGAGGATATGTTTATCCTAATGAACCTGACAAAGTCCATTCCCAATGCCAGAGCCAGGCTCACTGTTCTGTCATGTTGTATCAGTGCAGAACACTGAGAAACTTCCATGGCCCAATTATGCTTCATTAAACTAAGCCCATATTCTGTGTGCCAGGGAAAGATATCGAACCACCTCAGACTGGTGTTTCCCAAAGGAGAAGAATAATAACCTCCTTAAATAGAGAAAAAAGAGGTTTACTTTGGAAACCTGTGCAGAGAGAGGCCACAGGTATTAGTCAATTCTCCAGCAGATGCTCAAGTATTGCTTTGCCTCTGTTTCCCAACTGAGTAATAAACATAAAAGCCTTAGCCAAGCCTTTAAAAAGCCAGTGCCATAGTTATGAAGTTACGCCCTTTAACTCTCCAGAAAAAAGAAAGTAAGATGCTTTACCTCCTACTCAGCAGGCAAAACCACCCTGAATGGTTTGCTCTGACAGATGCACCAGCAGCAGTGCATCATCTCAGCAGCAAAAAAGCCTCTACAGGTACATAGACCAGACAGGCCTGCTTTTATCCAGGCACTAAAACAAGCCAGATTCTATTAAACAGAACAGTATTTGAGATACAAGAGACAACTGACAGAATTCTTTTCTGAGTCTAGAGAGCAAAGATCTGAAGATTTTTGTGTCAGACCACTGTCAACCATTCTGCTTTCCAGCACACTGCCCTTGGCTGTGTGGTTGCTTCCTGCATCTGGTCCTTTACAGTCAGAGAAAGATGGAAACAAGACTTTGCACAGTTAGGTTCCAGAAGTTCCACCTCAGGAGCTCCAGCACACTGCTTTGTCACTCATCTCATCCAAGTGTTAGCGCAGAGTATGATCAGCACAAGATCAAAACCCCACTGCAAGCACAAAGAAAGACAAGGAACCAGAGCACAGATGTCAGAACATGTTCAGGCTGCTCCATCCATTCTGTTCTGCCTGAACATTTTATCTTCTTCACTACCTGCGACACCCCACCTTCCAATCTGCCATCTCAACTGCTCAGGTTCTCACACCCTAATCCATTTAAAATCAAGCCACTTAGCCCAAGTACAGTCTTAGTGGGAAGGAGGCTTAAAGGGATATCCTGCACTCCCACCAGCCAGCCTACCTCCCTCTCCAGAGAGCAGCAAGACAGAGGCTGATTTAACAGCAGGGTGATGGAGGGCAAATCCTGTCCCCAGAGCTCTCCCCAGCCAGGGCAGCCCTGCTGTCTCTGCAGCTGCACACACCTCATTGCTGGGCAGGCTGCTGCTGGAGCTGCAATGCAGAGCCCTGTCTCCACCAGGCTGAGCTCCAGGGAGAACTCACCACAACACACACACTGTGGAGAGGGATTGATTCAGCTCTCTGCTTCACAACCCTGGTGGAACTCCCCATGGTGACTCAGTTTCAGTAGATCTTGGTCCACTGGGACTGAAAATGGGTGACATTCCCTGAGGTGCTGAGCCAGCACCTTTGCTGGGCAGTGAACTCCAGCTAAGGCAGCCACAGACAGGTAGGCAGGGCTGAAAGGTGGGTATCGTGAAGGACAGGGATATAGAACCTCAGTCACATCAGGAGTTGGAAGAGAAAGACATCCAACTCTGAAATACCCATCTGTGAAATAAAGAATAAGGGGGAGTGGGAGGTGGAAGGAAACAAATACTGAAGACAGAAGAGAGAAAAATTGCTAGAAATTAAGATTGCACAAAACGCAGTCACATTGCATCTTTAACATGACATCTGTCAAAGTAAGCGCTGCCAGCATCTTAGAGCTAAGTTAAAAAAAATAAAAATCTTCCTAATGCTCTGCTCATTATTTGGTCAATTGAAAGAAAAACTATTGCCATTTCAGTAAGTACCAAGTGGATCACTTGTAAAGACAACAGTGAAGCAGACTCAGAAGGAAAGAAGCATCCCTTCCTAGTAAAACACGGAAGAAAAAAGTTTCAGAAACAAGTATTTGATAGAAATATTTGATCCAATGAACCTGATAAACCTAAATGCTGAAAGGAAGTTGGATATCTGCCAAAATACCTTGCATTAAAAGAAAAAAGTTACTACACAGACCTAAAGTGTTAGAATTAGTTGGGAGAAAGGGAAGCAGGAAATCACAAAGGGAATGGGGAGATGGGCATTATTATCAGCCAGTCCTTTACAGTTCCCAGAGATTTCAGTCCCTGAGTCTCAAACATGCACCAGATACAGCATTAAAATGCTGAGAGGCTCTGTCCTCAAAGGAGGTGCATCTTTGCAAGATTCACAATGGTCTGGAAAACAAAGAAAGAAGGAAGCAATCATATTGAAAGGGAGGAGTACAGAAAACAGGAGATCTGATTTTAGGACAACAGAGGTATGGATATAACATGGTGCACTACAAATTACTTCTTTATGAAGAAAGGACAGTCACCCCAGTAACAGTAAAGGCCAAGGAAACACCTCTCCCTACACCGAAGAAAGTGAATTTAAGATGTAAAAGCATTTAATAAATCGGAATCAAACCAGCAGAGGCTGTTGTCCACTTTGGAGCAAAACCTATGTAAAAAGATATTCAGAACACGTCATTAGCATTTCATTGAATTAATGATGCCCAATACATTTCGTTTAATCTTGAACTCTGTGAAACAGGATTCAATAAAAACCTGCCAGTTCTATTGTGACAGAACCCACAGGTTCTAATTACAACAACCAGAACTCTGCAAGCATCCAATACACTGAAGCACTTCAAAAGGATGCCAAACCTCAGTGGGCAGCATTAAGATTTGTCACTTCTCATTTTACTTAGATTTCCAGTTTTTAACAGATGTGCCCTTCTAAAGCAACTATCTAGTAACAAATGTGATTTTTGAAATGCTATGATTTCAGTAAATATATGACTATTTTTATGAGCTTCAGAAGTCTTGTCACACAATACTTGAGTGCTACAGTTGTGGTTGTGCTTCCAAGTCACTTTTCAGCTGCTGTCAGCATAAAGGACCTAAGGTTGCTGGAAGTATTTAGGATAACCAAATCTCACATCTGTATCTGCTTCCCCTTTCCCCACATGGGTTTTTTTGGACTGGGAGCAGCCAGTATGGCATTGCCCTCTTTGGTAGCAAGGATCTAAAAACAGCTCTCTGACCTTCCAAAGGCAAAGCAAGGAGAGCAAGGAGAAGAACTGTGCTCAGTAGTGGGACTCCAGATTAATCAGAATAATTCAAAGCACCTAGTGACTTCCTCACTAAAATATGTATATGACTTAAGCAGTAAAACATCCCTGCATAGGAAAGACAACCTGCTACTGAAAACTGAAGCACTTCAAGTTCTGTTTTTATGCTTTGGACCCAACTTAAACAGTGTGGCTCTTATTTATTTAAATTAACAAATTCAAACTTGTTCCATCTTCATCAGCAAATCCCATTTTCAAGAGTTATCAATAAAGCATAGCAGGGAACCCTTTTAATCACAAATCCCAGTAGGCCAGGTTTTGAAAGTATTTGTTCCTTCAATGGTACAAATAAAATCAACACAGAAAATTGATGGAAAGAGCATGAAAATGTAATTTCTTTTCTATTTCTTTGAAGCTTATTACTGTGCTTTGAAGAATTGCCTTTGAAATATGGAAGAACAAATTCCTTTTTAAAACTTCTCAATATTTGACAAAGCTATAAAAATGACAAAGGTGTAATCTAACATTGAGAAATACACACTTAGATGTGAATGAGGAAAACTACATCACCAAATGAAGCCTGGTTACAACTCAGTGTACAAACCACAATATTCAATAATTTTCCCAACTGCTCACAACAGAAGGTTTTCTACAGATCCACAATTTACAGATGCCCCAAAATCATCTTGGTGCAACAACCTACCTCTGTATGTCTTGAATGAAGTGCATTGTATTCCTTCTTGAGTTCTGCCTCGCGCTCCTCAAGTCTGCTAACTGGAAGAAGAAAGAAAAAATAGAAGAATTAAAACTAAATACAGAGTTCTAATAAGTGAGATTGACTTGCCTGGGACTAAGCAAGCAGATCAGAGTATTCCTAGTAGTGAATAACACAATGCAGGATAAAAAGTATGTCAGTGTTTGTATATTTCAAGCTCTTATCACTGAGCTTCCTAAGTCCATCAACAGCAGCACAATCTTGCAATTTGCATTCCCTTAAAGAGCCCAAGTCCTATTTTCCCCTGCTGATTGCTAGGCCAGTGAGAGGGGATTTTTCTGTCCAAGGCCAGCTTACTGCTCACCCCAATCCAGATTGTTTCACATGGAAACCGCAGGAAGAGGCAGAGGCCACGTCACTCAATCCCAGATGAAGCCATGGGCTCCAGCTGAGGTCCTGCATCAGTTCCCTAAAACACGTCCACACGGTTTCCAGAGGTGTTTAACCAGGACAAACACAGGCAAGGTATTTGTTAAAACAGGTTCAAGCCCTATGTGGTACAGAAATTAAGGTTTCCGTTGACATTCACTCACACTTCACTGAGAATTAAGGCAATAGATTTAAAGAAAGAAAACATCTGAATACTTCTGTAGGTATTCCAAGAAATTGAAAATACATCTAGCAGATTTAGGAGAACTTTAGACAGTAGGTTCTTATCAGAAGGAGATGAAACAAACTGAGCAGCTCAGCTCATCTGTGCTGTGCTTCAGCTCAGATGAAACTGAGCTGAAACAAACTGTGATATCCCAATGCAATTAATTTGCAGAAAAACTAACAGAATTCAGAACCTTCTACACACAACTTACTGTTTCATTCAAACACAAAACAGTTTTGCTGCTTAGATATGAATACCATCTTTTTATTCAGGTATTTTTGAACACAATATTTATGTGACATAAGCATGCGTATCAAATTGTGTAACTGAGCTTATTCTACTTGCCATGTTTAAATACCCCTGGGAAAGTTCAAATTTATAGTTCCACATTTCCAGAGAGTCATTGCCAGACACACATTATTTGAAGATAAATGCCAAGATCTTCTCTGCCATTTGCATATTTTCCTGTTGCCAACTGGGTTTTCTGAAAATTAGTTCTCAATATACCATTTCTTTTTGATCCATATATCTGTATCTTGGCACAGTACTTTATTACAAGTATGTTTCAATGGAAAAAGGTCTTTGCCCAAGTCAACTGCTGGAACCAAAATACATAACAGTCTACTCACTCAAATCTGTGTAAACATTCTTAACTCCTAATCTAATCTTGCTCTTACAAGAATATTAAGTTCCTTCACACAACCTTTTGCAGTCCACCTATAAATATCTGACCAAAATGTTACATCGAATATTATTTATAACATTGCCAGATCAAACGCTTCCATTTCTGCCCTCATACAGAACGGAACAAAAGCTCTTTGGATCAAATAGCAGCAAGTGAGGCACAAGTATCTATAATACAACATATAGAAAAATGTATTTTACAGCACAATGCATGCATCTAAAACATACATATTTATGTGACGCAGAACTCCACTGAATGGAAGAGTTCAGTTTATTGTTTCGAGGCACAAGTTGTTTTAAGTCTCCTTGTACACTTGAAGTGCAGTTTTATGGAAGCCTTTGGTAAGAGCCTACAGAAACAAGAGTCAGAACTTACAGTTAAAAAATTATGATATGACAGACCATATTATATCCACTGTCTCATGCCTGACTGACATCCTAGTCATGAGATGTTAAACAGCTGCCCATCAGAGATACTCAGCAGCTCCCACATGAGCACACTGTGCCCAGGCCGTGTACCACAGCTCCCAGAGGATCTCCCTGGTAACCTTTCCACCATGCTAAACCTGCTTTGGGAAAACAGGAAATCAGAAAGTGCAAACTGCACGACCGATGGGCCTTGTGTTTGTTGAAACCAGCTCCCTCTCCTACAAACAGTGTCCAAGGAGCCTCCCCACTGCCTCGCGCTGGGTGGTGAAGTCACGGCTCAGCTGGGCCTCGCCGGGAGCTCCCACACAAACCAGGGTGATGGACCCAACATTACTCAGTGAGCTCGTGTCTAGACAGTGCAGCCAACTCCAGGGATGAATTCTGCACGTGGATTCTGGGAAAGTACTCAACAGTGCATTTAATGAAGATTAATGCCACATCAGGTGTTATTAACACCCTTCTTTGCAGCTGCCCATAACCAGCCTCCAGGAAATCCACAAAAGCATTTCCCACTGTTACAACATACAACACATGCTTGCACAGGGCTTGAGGTTCCATAAAGGAGCACACCACTTTCTCCATCTGTGAAGAAAGAAATGCTTTAAAATGTTTTAAAATTTTAATGTCCCAGTTATAATAAATAATTCCTTGAATCAAGTCACTGAAGACAAATGTACATAGCTAGTGATGCTGCATAGTCAAGCGGCATATCTCCATTAGATCTGACCACTGTTTTCGTTAGGTACAAAGGTTAAAATGATTAAGGACCCAGAAGATGATATAACTGACATCAAGCACTTTCTTCTGGAAGTCATTTCCAGCGGTGCAACACATTACACTCCTAGAGCTGGAAGTTGCAGCCAGAAGAGGATGTACACTGAGTTACATACCCTCAATAGACACCACAACAACAGTCCTCAGAACTGGTTTTTCCAATACCAGCAGGATGAGACACAGCACCAGAAATCTGTTCTACCCAAAATATGCCTCCCATCAAGATAAGATCTTGCCAAAACAACCAACAGAATACACATTCTTTTTCCAATTAAACACCATGCAAGAGATCAGATATTCCCTGAGGATCAGAGATCACCACTGACTTGAACACAGAGTCAGAAGAATTTTGAGGAAGACCACCAGATTCTTTCCCCAAAAATGTGGAGAAACTTAAGTCACTATTAAAGGAACATTCCCATCAGCAGTAACGGGAAACTAAAATAGGAGGGAAAAAACGCCTTTCACTGGCACCCAGAAGCACATTTTAAACTGAATTGTCGCCAGTTCCACTTTAATACACCAACATACAAAGGAATGGAAGTCTGGCCCTGATAACACCCCAAGAGGAATGGAGCTGTGTGCTGGCACTGCCTGCCACATGCTGGGCCTGCCAAGTGCCAACCAGACATAGTTCCTATCAGCTTGACTTAAGCAACAAAAAGTTCCTCAGATATTTCAGTCTCAGACTTTTTTCCACTAAGATGTCAAATTGTTATGGGCGGATGATAAAATTAGTTTGATGATATATATCCTAAAAGAGAAAGTACCCATTGTTCCTGTTGCAATGTGTCTTTACAAAGCCATTACAAAGCCTTGTTACACCAAGGAAGATCTTACATTGCAAGATTACATTGTTTAAGATAACACATGTGCAAAATATAACACGAAACAAAAAAGCTGCACTACTCACTCTTAGAAGCTTATGTGGAAAAAAATATAAAGGTCTTCAAGCATTGTTAAGTACGAGCATAAAACGCAAATATTCTAGTGCTTTTAGGCAGATGAGAAAGCATCCCCTTGGGACATCACCACAAACTCAAACCCAAGGCCTCCTTGCAAACTTCTCCAGCACTGCCAATGTTGCAACACCTTTAATGACCTGAGGTACCAATCTTGATCAAAGCTCTCTCAAAGAAAACCAGTTAAGTCTAAAAATGGGAGATAAAATATAATAGTAAACCAGAGAAACTGGAGTTTCTGTCTCCTGACAGCATTATGAGGAATTAGGCGGCCAAGCTGCCCACCCTGCCTGTTTGAAAGTCAGAGCTTACCTCCCAAGTCTGATGGCTTTTACCAAGTTTGGAACACCCTTCATCTGTAAGTTGTCCTCTGCCTCAAACTCCTGATAAGCCTGAGGGGGAGAAAGAGAAACAGACCTGCTAGAATGGCAAATCCAACCAGTGTGATGCCTTCAAGAGGAATTAAAAGTTCCTCCTACACAAGCCAGGACAGAGATCCAGCTCATTAACGAGCCTTTCCTGGCACCAGGATTGTCTGAAGACTCTCCTTGGACAGCTTCCATCCAGCTCCATCTTAAATGCAGGTCCCACACCAAAGTTAAGATGTAGATCCAGAAGGACCTTGTGACCTTCTAAGCAGCTGCCAAAGAGCACACACATCACTCATGGACTGAAAAGGAGACTGAGCTATCAAACAAGTGTTTAACCTGGAAGTGGTAAGACCTGCAAATCAAACCAGCACAGAAAACTGATTTGTAAAACAAGTGAAAAATCCAACCCCTTGGCAAGACCAACACCTTCAAGTTGCTCTTACGCTGTGAACTACAGGTCTAGATCTCAGTTTAATAAGTAGGGCACTTGAAATTATGAAGATAATTTAGCTGTCAAGAATGGTCTGTTGATAGGAAATATCAACACACGCAGCAGCAATGGTCTTATCCCTGACACTTCTGGACTGTTCAAGTGTGCACTATGTCTCAGGCACACAAAATCCCTGCAATTTGTTACCTAAAACCCAGCACAAAACTTTAAAAACAAACCTCTTCAAACATTCTGCTACAACATTTAATATAAAGAAAACTACATGCCAGGACATCCTTCACATAGGCTGAAACTCAAACAATCAAGAATATATATAAGAAACTTCTACGCAAAATCAGGTCAAAAATCCAACTTCTTGCCCAGTCTCTGCACAAAGAAGTGTTTCACTGAGAAAACTTTTGATTGACTGCTTTGCAAACAGTGGGATCTCCATTTATACACTTGGCTATTGAAGCAAGTCTCTGTCTGAGAAAATCCACATGAAGTCAGTGTGGACACAGAAGCTTTAGCAGACTGGATTTGTTTTTAAAGCCAGTGAAAACTCAGGAATGTAAGACTGTAAGAAACATTTAAAGTCATTTTCTAAATTACTGCAGTATTTTGAGTAACAGAATCATTGTAACAATCAAACTCCAGCACATAAACTACAATACTCCCTTAATTTAAAAAACACACGTGAGCGGTTAATTATACACCAGCGGATTTCAAGCTACTCTCGCCATTTTTGCTCAGGTATATTAATAGCCACGTTTAAAGCAGGCCAATCACTGCTCTAATTTCCTGATCCATTTTATTTTAGCCTTGAGTCCTGTAGCTCGGCTTGGTGCAGGCTCTGGAGCCAGCTGTACCCCCTGCTCCATCTAGTGAGCTGCTGGCTCCCAAAACCACACAGACAGCAGGCATTTGGGAACAGCACCGGGGAGCCAGGAAAGGCACTGGGAAATGCACAGTCAGGAGGAAAGCCTCCCTTTCCAGCACACCCTGATACTCACACTTCTCCTTCCAGAAGGATTTTTCAGGTGTAGTGACTGGTACCTGAGGCACAGTGCAGCGAAGGGCAAGGGGGAATCTGCCTGCTGAACAAACCTGTGATGATGGCAGGCATCATCAGAGATGAGGAACATCCACACTGAGAACACACTGGCAAACAGTTCAGTTCCACATCTGCTAATCAAGAAACACAAGAACTCTAGCCATTCTGTTCCTTCTTTGCTGGAAATCAGATTAGTTCTGCTGCTGTTAGTCTGTGAAAATGAAGTAGGAACAATCCAAACCCCCACTGAACAAACCTGAACTTTTCAACTTCTTTCCAGGATCTACTGAAAAGCTTCCTTGTATTCCCTGAGATAAACACCAGTTGAGCCATCCCTAGAAACAGCATTTACTGACAGAGGTGTTTCATACCAGTTTAGTTATTCACATCACCATCTGTGCAGACACACAAATCAAATCTCAAAACAATTTTCTGGGAAGTTCCTGTTTCTGTTAAACTTCACAGCTGGAAGTTCACACCAGAGTCTCCCTGTTAACTACAGATCCACATGAACTGCATGATATCCCATATGCAGGGACATCTCAGATACTGGATGCCTTCAGAGTATCCATGAGAGGCTGTCTGCCTGGGTGTACATTACAGCAATGCTGGTATCCTGAGAGCTCAGAGGAAAATCAAGTATCAAAGAACATCTGCAGAACATTCACAACAAAACCTGGTCTTGCATTTTCTCTTGAAGCCAGTGGAAGCAATAGTTCTGTTTAGCTTCTGAGGATAACAAACGTTTTTAGGTCAGTTGCCAAAGCATTTGTCTCATATCCCAAATAAAACCTTCACCAAGCAATAGCTGCATAGTGTCACCCAACATGGGAAATACCATCATCCCAACACTTGTGTCACAACATTTACAGCTCCAAAACCCAGGAGTTGTTTCTTGGGATTATACTTGTTTGGGGTATGTTTGTTTGTTTTGTTGGGTTTCTTTTTCAAATGTAGTTTTCCCCAAATATCATCTATCTTGAGCACAAAACTCAGGTTTGATAAACTGAGATATGTAGATATATCTGTTGTCTTGTCAAATGCAGTTTGTTATCTTGGTTGTACTTTAGCACTAGGCAGATCCAGAAAAGGAACCAAATCTTTCAACTCCCACAGCCTACCACCTCCATCAGAAAGCACTTCAGTCATGCAGACACTGTGCTTTTCAGATTCTCTAATAAATAAGTTACTCCAAGAATGATTCCTCCAGAAAGCTTATGCCAAAGCTGTTCCATTCCTGTAGTAAGTCAATATAGACTACAGTCATCTTTTACTCCCAAAAATTTAATTAACTTATAGCCTGTAATACATAAAGAAAACTGACATTCCCAGAAAGAGAGGCAAGGAAGGAAACTAAAATAAACCTCTGAAGCCTCCCCCCCCCAAAACTCAGTGGAACATCACATGAGCTCTGAGAAGATCTTATCCCTTCCTGTAACTGGAGACTGAGCACTATCCCAGCAGTATCATGTGCCTTCACAGAGCACTGCTGGACAAACGAGCTGTGTATTGCTATTACAAGTTTTTAACAGCCCTCTATTTTCCAGGTCCAAGGTTGACATTTCAAACATTTTAATGCTGCAAACAAATTACAAGTAGAGCTAGGGGGTGCCACAACAGCAAAGACTCGAAATAATGTGGAAGTCAGGTATTTTCAAGCTCTTGTAAGAAATGTTTAAGATTGTATCAAAGACCGGCATTGGCCTCAGGTACACACCACTGCAGAAGAGAAGAATGTTATTTACTGAACACCTGGCACTGTCATGTTCACAGGTGCCCTCTGCTGCTGAGAAGAAGGAAAAAATTACACGAATTCTAGAAAAGTCATAAACCCAAAACCAGACGTTTGCCGACACTCAGTAAAAGTTTACTATAGACCCACAGCAAGAACTTCTAAAAACTGCCTGTATCAACATCATTCCTAAACAAATCCCCAGGACCTTTGTGCTGTTTAACTTGCTTGACCTTCCACACGGCACAGACTCCAAGAGCAAAGGTATTGCCTTTCCCCGCTTTCTGTCCAGGTACTGCTGAGAGCCAGAGCACATGAGGGACAGTGGCAACCCAGGGAAAGTTCCAGCCAAGAGCAGCAGTGCAAAACGAGATGAAAATCTGGATCACAAGCCAAGGATCTTCACCAGTGCTGCACATTCCTGTGCTCAAATAGAAGCCACAAATCCTTACACCTCTGCTCCCCTTTAAGCAGCTGTAAAGTTTAACAAATCGCCTCAGGATGCCACACATTGCACCATTTTTTGGCAGCAAACTTGACTTAGGCAACCACCACAGCCCATCAACTACCAGGACTGCGTGCTACACACCATGCAGGAGTGGTAACTCCAGTGCATCTGCTCCCACCACTCGGGATTTCATCATCTGCTAGGCTCACAGCCCTCCCAGCAGTGTCGTGCTGTCATCTCCCCCTCTTTCCACTTCCTCCTAAAAAAGAACAGAGCACTTCAAGGTAGTTCACCCATCTGGCAGCAAACGATTCCATTTCTGATGCAGGGAAAAGAAGTCAGTGAACCACAGAAACTTAGCAACTGGTTGACACAAAATAACGTCCTGATTTCACTTCTGTGATTTCAAACGGCAGCTTTATTCCAACCTAACTGGTTGAATACATGGCTATGGATGCAATCCCACAGGGTCAATTTAAGTGCAAATACTTTTTTTTCCTTTTGTTTTAGTGTGACAATCACTTAGACTGCACAAACAAGCACTTATATTTCAGGACATAACAACCACAACTTCTTGAGCAATTTTCACTAGCACACAGGTTTAAGCACATACAATCAAGCTGAACTCAACCATGTAACTTAAGAGCTGGCCCAGCTGACAAGTCTTCGCTAAATGCTCAGTACTGACACTGTTCAAGAGAATGAGTCAAAACTTTTTAATGGACAAAACTCGTTCTCACAGGCTTTGCTTATCTGAGGAAAAACACAGAGTACAGGCAGCCTACAAGAAGCAGAAAGTCTTGCAGTTAAAGTACGACACGGAACCACATTTTACCTGTTTTTCATTCTAATCTATTAATCATGTCACAAACTGATGTTGTGATCTCAGACTCTGCCCTCCAAAGCCAGGTTTTATTTGCTTACTTGCTCTGTGCCAGGCATTTGCAACTCCCATTACCAGTGATAACACTGCCACTGTTTTCAATGTCGACGTGGTAACACATTTGGCAATACCAGAGCCTAATTTAGATGCACAGGCAGTACTATAGGAAGTAGAAGAGAAAAAGAAATATAGCTAAAAGACCTGGAGCTGAATTAAAGTGACACATCGGTGACTGGGATCATACAACATGCCAGTTGCCTGGTCTATGGAACAAAACAAGGTAATGCAGTAAGGTTAAGCTGCTTCAAGAATATAGACACTTGTATGGTTTTCATACCTTAGACATTTAGAGCACTAAAAAAACCAGTTCACTTGCATAATATTCATTAGATGTTCAGCAAATGTGCTTATGTCCCCTTTGATCTTGCTCTGCATCAGCAGCATGTCAAATCTTCCCAGCAGCCTTTCATGTTGTCCCAGACAGCTTATCAACCCCAAGCATAAGCAAACTTGGTGTTCAACCCAGCCCAATTGTTTCTCCAAAGATACAATTTTGCCACCACAGAAGGTTTTCCTCCAATAAAAAGATTTTTTTCTCCAATAAACAGATTTTGGAAATGTCTGACAGTCATTGTTCTATCACCAGACAGAACATAGTTATGTAGTTATGATAATTGTTTTTAGCAACATTACTTCTTACAAAAAAAATAGTTCTAGCAACCCTCAGTGCTTCTACTGGAACAATTGAGTTTCTTGGGCAAATACTTTCATTATTATCATATACACACATATATATACACACAATATAAAATTAAAACTTTAAAATCATACATATATTTGAAGGCTTCAAAGCAAAAAGATAATTTCACACCAACAGAATCACAGAAGAATATAAAATGGTGTTATCAATACATGGTAAATGTCATTTCTATTAGAGAAACTCCAGGTATGCTGCCACATAAATTGCCAGAAATCCAACTGATTTTTCTTTTTTGTGCAAGCACTTTGTCCTTTGGATTGCATTAACAGAATAAAGCCATGGCCTATAGAATACAATGCAATCTTGATCCACAATCTCGTCAGACAGCAGGGTCTCCCATGAAGGAGATGTTTGGGCTGTGGGTTTAGAGCACAGGCCTTCTGGAAACAGTGTCTTTGTTACCAAAACAGACCACTTAACTCCTGCTACAATGTTTTCTTTTCCCTTTCTGTGCCACTCTTAAACACACACACAACCCCATTCCCAAGAATCACAGCGTTTCTGGTACAAGTCTCTACTATCTGCTTCACAATTATCCATTTCAGCCTGACTTCATCTACAAAGAGACGATCCTAGGAAATAATCACCCTGATCTTCACTAGGAAAGATTGCCTGAAGTGTTCCTTCATCCCTGCCTGTACAGAATCTGGGAATACTTGAACAATGGATATGAAGCAGGTGATGCCTTCAAGATTTGCCAACACCATTCTAAACTGTCCAAATTTAAGTAAGATTCTGCCCTAGATGCCACCTACATTCATCTTAACACTCTCAGACTAATACTCCTACCCTGCTATAGACTCACTCATGCCACTGAAAATTAAACTTTACACAAACAGTGTTAAGAGCTTTAGCTGGAAAAGAGCTGTAACATGCCGTGTTAGGGGCAGGAAATGTGGCTGAGCAGAAATAAAGGAAGAAAGAATAGTGAAAAGGGGCTATCCTGACAACTGGCACTGCTTTTAGAAACTGATCTTATCTCAGCCTTGTCACAGTCTCACTTTACATTCCTGCAGGGCCCAGCAATAAAAGCTATATATTAACTGATGAACACACCAGTCTCACATCAACAGAAGGTGGCTTAGAAGCTCAAAGTAGAAAAGTGAAAAACCTGATGATGGAGTTTCATTCAGTGACTGTGTGGCTGGACAAGAAGCAGCCCAGCAGAATGTCTACACTACAATATATGTAACTTCAAGTGTTTCAAGACAGCTGATCACTCTCATCTTTTTCCAAAGCTTCTGGAAGTTTTTTTTTTAATTACACAGAATATCTCTAAAAAGGGAAGTGTTTTTCCTAAACTCTTTTTCTATAAAAACTAAATGCCTCATGGAAATAAGTAATTCAGCAAAAATTTTATAAAAGTTAATGAGAATCACCATCATTGCTCTTGTCATCCCAGCTGTGCTTCTAAACCCAAAGATTACCTTTATTTTAGCACAGGCAATTGTTTAATAGGAAGAAAATAGCTTATTTTATCATCGCTAACAAGGAAATAATCTAAGCATTTCCTGAAAAAGTTGCTAAATGTGAAAATAGCACAGTCTAAAAGGCAAACAATACAAGCAGGATACCAAAAGAATCAGATCACAAGTCACAAGCTCGTATCTGATTTGATCGCCTTAATTCTAAAGAAAACAGGCTTGCACAAGAGTTAAACCCAGTTATCTGTCCAAGTACAGGAATCAGAGGGCACAGATATTTAGCATATGTATTATCACTTTACAGAACAAAACTTAAAATGTACTAATATCACTTACAGGGAGTAATGTTTTACTTACTTTGATCAGCATAGTTTTTTGCTTTTAGTTCAAGTTGTCGAGTTTGTGACTCTAATGCTTCCACTCTGGTCTGTAAGTCCTTTTTCTCTTGTTCTTGAGAATCTTCAAATTCAATGAATTTCTAAACAACAACAAAATAGTTAAGTTAAACTAAGCAACTAATTACAGGTTTTACAGCAGGTAGGAAGCAACACAGCAGCCCTTCACAGCCAGGAAGGTGCGAGGTGGTTTCCAGAACAACTGAATAGATCCTCAAATAGATTTAAACACAAAGAACTATTTCAGTCCAGGTCCATCAGTCAAGCACCCAGCCTAGGCTATACTGTGTAATAACCATCAACTAAGTGCCAGCTACTCCAGAGGACCTGCTTGGGATTAACATAAATATGAATTATTTCATTATTGTCTAACTTAATGTACAACAACTGCCATCAGTGCATGGGAACACAGGGAGTCTTGGTATTCTTAGTTTGACTGATTATCAGTCAAGTTATTTTTTCACTAAGGTACAGACACTGCAACAGGGACACACCAGCAGTTGCGTCGACCAAAATTATATGATATCTTTTCCATTCCCACCCAATTCTGCTACAAATTCTCATAGTCTGCATCAAATCCTTAATAACCATCTACTATCTGTCAACTGCACAGAGAGCTCTGTGCTGATCACCATCACACCTTCTGTCACCTCGGTTTACCAACTTTGTGACTCCCCATATTAAGGAGTTCACTGATGAATGTATCAGTGTTTACGTTCCCTAGCATAAAAATTACCAACACACCATCACAGCAGCTTTAAAAGCACTTTTTTTTTTGCTATTTATCTTACAAAAAATTTAAGAAATTCAGCGTGTATTGCTGGCACAAAGAATACTTCTAACAGCCAGAGATGTTTTAGGTCATGCAGTATTCTGTGCTCTGCATTGCAAGAAGACAAGGCCACCAACACAAGTTATGCAGAACGCTCATGGAACAGGGAGAAAACCAGAAACCTCTGCAGGAAAAAAACCCAAACACACAAGACAGTTAAAGAGGCAAAGGCAGCTGAGGACCACATGGAAGAAAAGAGACAGTGAAGGCAGCAACTTGAAAACAGTAATCTGACTGGAGCACTTTATTCCTATGTATTGTTAGGAAAATTTAGTGGGAAAAATATTTCAAATTATCACACATCAACTGTTAATAAACTACTACTACATTTTAGCCAGTGTGTTTTAGAGCTTTTACAAAAGCAGAAATTCATAACCTTATGAAAAGGGTTTCAGTTTAGCAGGGTCATCGGAAGAAGTTCTGACTAAAAAGTACTTCAGATGTAGAAATGCAGCAAAATCTATGAAGTGAAACAAGAGTTCCTTTCAGACAAGCTCTGCACAGCTATCACAGGACTGGGCATGGTGTTCATATGACTGTGCTTGAAGCTAAACCACGACACAGTCGAGAAACAGCTGACACAGCCCAGGTAGCTCTGCTTTGGGTGCTGCCAAAAATCCCCAAAATTGAAAATCCCTCTTCAAACACAGAAGTGCAGAAATCTTTCTATCTCCTCCACACAAATTTTGGGAATGTTAGTTACTCAGTGTAATGTTGAAAACCTCAATGTTTAAGCTTGTTTCGTGTCTTCTTTGTAGTAGCTGATTCAAGACTTTCGCCCCTTTTACATTCAAGTCATGTCTGGCCCATTCTTGGCAGACTCCCTTTTCAAAAAGGGCTTCAAAGTTTGATGCAAATGTGGCACTGGGGCTAAAGACCAACACAGTTTGTTACATTAAACATGGGAAAACATGAAAGAAGAAATATAAAACTGTAACGTCTTTCTTTAGTTGTTTCTCTGATGATTTCCCAAAAATGTCTCATAGCTTGCAAAAGGCCAGGGACAATTATACTCATGAATAACAAACAGCCATTCAGGGCCATTAATGTCATCGTTACTCATGAAACTAAAGATAGATATAATTTTGTATTTCCTCTCAAGTTCTTCAACTGCAAGTGGTAAAACTGGTTTTGCCTAGAACAGTTTTGTTACCTTGCACTAGTTTACCTTCATTTTATTGAAGTTCAAATCCACATTACTATGCTTTAAAGCATTTCTATAATTACAGCTGAGTATTTTTCCCTCCCCTTGCTGTAAACTATACCTGAGCAAATCTTGGGATTGAGAACTTTGGACTTTGAATATTTTTATTTGGTTTCATTTCTCCTTCTGGTGATAGTATAATCACAGACACAGACCCAGCAGATTGATCATTACATTCTGACTAAGCCTGCACAAGTATGACAGAAGAACTAGTCAGATAAACCACCACAGCACCCAAGGACAGGTTGAGCACCCTTATTAAATGACTTTTTTTTTCATTTACATTTACAATACACTCGAATACTGCATATCTCCTGCACTGTTTAATATAAATACACCAGCATATGTAGGAACATGTAAGGCACTCAAAAGCCATCCTCTCATTTCAACCCCAGCTACTGTTTATACAAAACACTGAGGCAGACAAAAATCTAGTTTTCCTCATTTTAAGTGATGGCCTGTTTGGGCCACAAAGATTTATTTTACAACTCTAATGAGAAGTGAGATTTTTGGTACCTTTTTTTTTTAATAAGAGCAAGCTGAAGGACACCAACCTGTTGTTAAAACAATCAGACCAAATTATGTAAGTCTACAGAAAATACAGCTGGAATGATCCTTAAAAGGTCATCCTGTTTCCAGGTTCTGATGCTCAGCATTGGATACCTGGATCCTAATTTTGAACAGGCTATGATGAGGTGTAACACAGGATATGATGCACAGCTCCTCCTGCACGTGTCTGCTACTGAAACCCAACCTCTGATACCTTCATCAGCCATGTCTGGCAATTCCCATTTAATCCTTCCCATTTCCTCCAAGCAGGATCAAGTGTGTTATTTCAGACCTTTGTCCAACCTGTTCTTAAAGACTTCATATAAAAAGTGTGAAAAAGTCCCTGACAAACTAAACTCAAAAATCTTGCATGTAATCAATTTTAAACCTACTTGAAAGTTTGCAGAGATCTTTGCAATAAATATGAACTCAGACTACACAACAGCCCAGCACATTTGGAACCCTGTGTCCTGAACACAACCACTGAAGCACTCAGCAGCACATTATTAGCCAAATGAAATACTTCTTTCTATATTTATGTCATCTTCTGTCTCTTTATATCTTGACTTGTTTTCCTGTCACAGGACCCAGGTGCAATGCTGAGCGTATCTGATGTCAGGGTCCCACCCACTTGGCAATCTTTATTACTCCATGACATGTCCTTCAGCAATGTGTATTGCGACAATGCCAGGTTCCCAGCCAATGGCAAGTTCTTCCTGGAGGAGGGAGAAAAAAAATCACCTAAAAAGCCAGCTCAGATGGACTTGGGCACAGAAAAACACATGAAAATGAAAACAATCTGACAGCTGTAAAATAGTGACAGTTTTCTGTAAAATGCATCTCAGTTTCGTTCTCTCAAATGAAAAACACTTAAACTCTTACTGCACAGTGTTTACTCAACATACAATCCTAAGGAAGAAAGTTACCTCTGGGATCAGTAACAAAAAGCACACATGAAGTTCATGCTACGACTTAAACCAATTTTAGTGGTGGTAAATCCTTTTTCACGGTTGCAAAAGATTTCAAAAACAGCTTAAGTCCACCAACAGCAGAAAAACTAAAAGACACCCTGATTTGGCATGGCTAAAAAGAGTAGATTTATCCTGTTTCCAAGTGCACACAAAACACCTGTGATTCACAAGTGCAGGTCTGGAATAGCACGTTGCTGCAGAAGTAACTCTTATCAGGGTATAAAATAGGAGAAGCACAAATGCTGGTTCCTCTCCCACTTCTTTGGGGCATGAATTGTTGCCTCACAGTCACCAAGTGGGAAGGTAAGAACCGGAAGCAGAACAGCAGAGCAGCTGGTTCCTCCATCCCTTCAGCAAAGGAATCAAAAAACCTATGTTTTATGATGTTAGAACTCAGACAAGTGACTTTGCAGCAACTACAAAGATCAAGACTGTTACCCAGAGGGTTGAGAAGTAGGCCCAGAACTTGTCAAGATGACCTTAAAAAAAATTATTTCAGAAATCCACAGGCAACAACTTTCAAGATGTTTCTTTAGTAACACTTTTTAAGCACAGGAAATAAAGAAGGCAAATTACAAAAATGGGGGAAGGAGACCCCTACTCAAATAGTAAACTATTTAATATTCATTAAGATACTGCTGCAAGTAAGATTTCCTACAACAGCAAGCAGAAAGTAAAAGAAGGTGTGTTAATTGCCCAGAGAAGCTGTGGATGCTCCATCCCTGGAAGTGCTCAAGGGCAGGTCGGACAGGGCTTGGAGCAACCTGGTCTAGTGGAAGGTGTCCCTGCCCATGGCAGGGGTTGGAGTAACATGAACTTTAAGGTCCCTTCCAACCCAAACCATTGTGTGATTCTATGAACAGATGATAATAAATATCAAACTCAGAAGCTCAAAATTCTCCATTTTGCCACCAGATGACACAAGCAAACCCCACAATGAAAGAAATGTGCTAAGCCAGCAACGTTTTCTCCAATGAAAATAGTGTTAAATTTCTGTTCCCTCCTTTTATTTCAACCACACTGCACCCACCAGGTTATCTCAGCATCAAAAAAAGAATTCAACAACCATGCCTGACTAACACACGGGCCTCTCCTGAACACGCCAGGCTGTACCTGACACTTTCACACCTGTACAGCGCAATGACCTCAGCACATCACAAAAATTACCTTTATGCTTACCATGAAAATATGGTCTTTGGTCTAACTGCACTTTGGAAAGCATCAGTCAGCTGTCATGCAGCATGAGCACTGGTTCTTCGACTGCATAAAGCCTGTCGCCTCAAGTTAATTTATCATGACACACAGAAATGGAGATGGCAGTGAAGGACACTGCCAATACAGGCACATACAGCTCCTGAAGAGCCACAATGACATAATTAACTCCATGTTCTGTTTCATCATATTGGTACTGTTTCTGTCCTGCTGCCCAAGGCCCGCATTTTTCAATCTGGCAAATGCTGCCTGTGCTTCAAGCCTGATGGATTTTCTCATTAATTAGTTCAGAAAGTATTTATCAGTCCCTTCCTATTACTCTCAATAAAAACATATTTTCTAAAAGAGCCTTTTACATCTGCCTGTGTCAGAAATAGTGTGGCAACTCCAGTCCTCTGACTGAGTCCACAAGGCATCATAAAACCACCACGTTTGACAAGGAGGATGAATGATCTATCAGTCCAAGAGTTGGGGGGACACCATTCATCCCACAGCACTTCATAACAAACTGAGTCCTGGAATAATCCACAGACAACATTTTGCACTCACTTATAACAGAAACAAACAAATATATGTACAGGGATTGTGTTTACCCTCAGTGCAGTTGTTCTTCTGATTTTTGGAAAATTTAGAAGGCAAGCACAACCAGAGAGATAAGCACAGAACAAGGAGTCTGGAAATAGACTTGTAAGATGGCTTGTTCTATTACAGATAATGCTGCCAATCCAATTTTCTTCAGGAGTTTGGCAAGACAATGAGCTGGAGGAAGTTGTCCTACACAGCTGCTTCTTATTGTATTGCTTTATAGTGCCACAGAAGATAATGCATCGCAAGCTTATTTATGTTGAAGTGATTCTTGGTACAAAAACATCTAACATCCCAAGTCACAGTCGATGTCACTGGAGAGTCCACACCACCTGTTGCTGCCTGCAGCTTCATGTACCAACTCCGAAGAGCTTCGGCCTAGACACTGTGTATTTCCATAGGTTTTGCAATGCGTTGTCACTATTTTTGCAAAAATGGACACCCCGCCTCCCTCCGCGGGGAGCATCCTGCGGGGCCGTGACAGCGCAGCCAGCGCACGGTTCCATGTTTGCTCCGCTCCCCTCCCGCGGCCCTACCGGCAGGGCAGCGCTCCGCGGGAGTTACCGGGGATCCCTCCGCGACGAGCGGCTCAGGGGACCGCGGGCACACGGAGCCGCACGGACGGGTCCCGCTGTGGCCGAGCCGCACGGACCGGGAGGGACTCCCCGCCCTCCTCATCCTCCTCCCGCGTCGCGACCCCAGCTCGTCACCGGCGGCACCGGCCCCGCGCCCGGACGAGGCAGGCCCCGTTCTCGCTCCCCGGCAGGGGCTCCCGGCGCCGCCCGCACTGCCCCGGGCGGGCCAAGCGCGGAAGGTGCGGCCGCCCCCGCGGAGCCGCCCCGGCCCGGCGCCGCGCTCACCTCCTCGGCCTGTTTGCGCAGCGCCTTCTC
>VXBT01004369.1:556810-606715 GCA_013400235.1 Oriolus oriolus
CAGAAGCACGGAATCGTCAAGATTGGAAGAGAGCTTTAAAAGAGCACCAAGGCTGGGGAAGGGTCGGGAGCACAATTCCTGTGAGGAGCCGCTGAGGGAGCTGGGGGGCTCAGCCTGGAGAAAAGGAGGCTCAGGGGAGACCTCATCCCTCTCTCCAACTCTGTGACAGGAGGGTGCAGCCGGGTGAGGGTCAGGCTCTGCTCCCGGGGAACAAGAGACAGGACACGAGGACACAGCCCTAAGCTGTGCCAGGGGAGGTTCAGGTTGGACATTAGGAAGAAATTCTTCACAGAATGAGTGATTGGGCACTGGAATGGGCTGCCCAGGGAGGTGTCATTGTCCCTGGAGGTGTTTAAGGACAGACTGGAGGTGGCACTCAGTGCCGTGGGCTGGGTGACAGGGTGGTGTTGCGTCATAGGTTGGACTGGGTGATCTCAAAGGTCTTTTCCAACCTAGTTCATCCTGTGGCTCTGTCACCCAGCCTGACCATGCAGCTGGCACTGCTGCTGTAGCCCCGAAGCCACTAAACCACATCACCCAGTGCCGGGTCCGGACGCCTCTTGAACAGCTCCAGTGTGGTGATTCCACCACCACCCTGGGCAACCCCTTCCAACCCCTGACCACACCAACAGTAAAAATAATTTTTTCTAGTATTTAATCTGAATCTCCCCTATCTCAGCCTAAAGCCATTTTCTTTGGTCCTCTCTCTGCAGGCCCAGCAGAAGAGTCCCGTCCCCACCTCACTCCACACTCCTGTGAGTAGTTCTAGAGAGCTGTGAGATCACCCCTGAGCCTCCTCTCTTTGAGACTAAGCAAACCCAGCCTCGTAAGACGTGTTTTCTAATTCCTTTACAAGCCTTGTTCCCCTTCTCTGGACACGCTCAAGCCTCACAATGTCCTTTTTAAAGTGACCAGCTGGGTTGTGGGGTGAGGGTGCCCCTTGGGCAGCTCCCTCTGTGCATGGCAGATGTGAGGCAATGCAGTCTGACAGCTCCCAGGGTATTTGTTTATCACACCCACGGAGGCACAAATAGACCCAGTGATTCACTGAGGGGTGACTGGAGGAGTCAGGATTGTAGCTCCTGGAATTTGGGACTCTGCAGCTCCCAAACTGTGCCTGGGGCTCTGTGTTGGCTTGTGTCCGGCAGCGAAAAGGACTTTCCTTTCTAATGAGGTCTCCAGATAATACCAAAAATCCTGTTTTCTTAGCAATAATACAGCTTAGAAGGCATCTTGCACTTGCTGAGAGAGATTGATTTTCCTAGGATTTGGAATGGGGAGTTCCATTCTGGATCATGTGTTCTGTCATGGGAACAATGGGAGCTGTTACAGACATTTAGGGTAAACTTGAAAATACCTACTGAGACTGAAAATTTTCTGAGTTGCTTCACATCCCTCATTTTTATCATCGGGTTATTTGGGTTGGAAAAAACCCTTTAAGACCATCAAGTCCATCCATTAACCCAGCACTGCCAAGGCCACCACTAAACAATGTCCCCAAGTGCCACATCTGCAGATTTTTCAGATGCCTCCAGGGACGGTAACTTGATCATTGCCCTGGGCAGCCTCTGCCAGGGCTTGACAGCACTTTCAGTGAAGAAATTTTTCCTAATATCCACTCTAAACCTCCTCTGGTGCAACTTATATCATACAACTCAAACTTGGGCAAATCGATATTTTTCATTATGTAGTATCACATGTACAGCTGAGGAACCCACTGGCCCAGCAGCGGTCCAGGAACAAAGAAATGACTGCTTAAGAAAAGGCAGAAAGCTTGAGAAGGAGTGGAATTAACTGTGGTGATTGCATTCAGCTCCACTGGAGAGCAGCAGAGCGTTGCACTTAATTTTCTCTCGTTTGGACTGGTTCTAAGGCAGGAACTGTGCTTTAAATGCATGTGCTGCCTTGTCTCTTCATGCACTGAGCCAGTGAGTCTGCGCAGGAATGACAAAGAAGAAAAGACTCCAGCCCTGTATATTTGATTTATTGTGAGTCCTGTTTAGACATCATCATCCTCCCAAGCTAATATTTAACGTGGTGTGGCCAGAGCACAGGCGGTTGAAATACAACTTTATTTATAAATATGGCAAAAGGAAAAAAAAGCTGTTTGCCTTTTAATTATGACCAAAAAACGACATCATTCCAGCTAAAAAATAATTTTTAAAGACATGATGTGTACTCTTATACATTTCCTCAAATGAAATTTTCATTTAAATTATTGGAAATTATTGCTATTAAGGGATTTTTTTTTCCTGTTTCGCTTTAGCAGTTGTACACTATCCTAGTTTGAAAGACAGGTGGCAAAGAAGGCGGGAACCTCCCTTGGAATGGAAAGTGTGACCCCCTTCCCTCCAAATTATTACAGCTTTGAAATTATGGGGCTTTCAGGCAAAGATATGGGAAAAGGAATACCAGTTCTTTACTAATATATATATGTGTGTGTAACAAGGCAAACAAACAGCAACAACGTCAGCGACAACGAACAAACCCCGAAACCCAACCGCAGCCTCTCCCGGCCGCGGGCGCTTCCCCTCGGGGCAGCTCCGGCACGGCCGGCAGGGGGCGCTGGTGGCTCCCGGCCGGGCAGGGGCTGCGATGGTTCCCCGCGCCGGCAGGGGGCGCTGTGGCGCGAGCTCGGCCGCCTCTCCCCACACGGCAATGGCGGGGAGCCGGCGGGAGAGAGAGAAAAGGGGCTTCGTTTGCAAACCCCCGGGGACAGCCGGTCCCGGTGCCCCTCCGGATGGCGGAATGAGCTGTAGCGGGAACCTCGGAGCAGCGGCTGAAATGGCAGAGGCGGGCACGCCCGGGGTAGCAAACAAACATAGCAGAAACTCCGCAGCCGTAGCAGGAAGCCGCGGGGCGTCTGGGCGCCGGGTTAAAATGTATCAAGAATTGCTGAAGCAGCAGCAGAGAACAGCGGGGCTGGGCAGGGAATGGCTCCCCTGGGCAGCTCCCCAGCGATGTGTGGTCCTGGGGTCGGGCTGCGCAGAGGGCGCGGCCCTGGCGGGGCACGGCGCGCTCCCGGCGCTGCACGCACTGGCTCTGGGCTCCCAAGCAAGCACAGGAGCAGGGAAGCAGCTGGCAAGCCCCAGTCACAGGGCCGAAGGGAAAGGGGAAAAACGGGCAAAAGCCACACAGCAACAGTATCTCTTGTCAGAGGCACCGTGCAGCGTGGCCGCTGAGATGAAATCACCGCACTGGAGGGAAGCAGCTGTTCCTCGCCCCGAGCTCTTGCAGCAAATGCCGGGCTGGCTCTCACCCTTTGCGATACACTCGGAGCCGGGGAAGGGGCGGGGGGGGCAGCGACCACCCCGGACACATAACGAAAGTAAAAGAAAAAATGGATATGAAATAAAAAACCATCCCCAAGACATACACTGAGAAAATCTGCAACTCCTCCGTGTTTTGCCTGCTGTCTGCCATAGAGTACAGCCTTTCCCTGAAGCAGCAGTGCTGAGGGAATCTGTGCGTCTGGATTTCTCCCTCCCTTTAGGTCATAGTAGCTTCCCATTCACCTCAGTGGTTTGTGTTGTGGAAGGCACTGAGAGCCTTTGGGGTAGAGGGTTCTTCATGGATGTTTTTTTCTTTTCTGAGCCTAAACAGACCTTGCAAGAATGCTGGGAACGGCTCCAGTGGGAAGGTACCTCCGTGCTGCTCCTGGGACAAGGCTGGCAGGACATAGTTCCTTGCCATGGATTTTTAACCTGGACCTCACCACGTTCATGCATAACTCTATGATGTGAGGACAGCTCTGAAGATCCCAGATTACTGTGAGGATAAAAGTGCCAATCCCCTTGGATCTTCCAGAGATCCTGTTCTCTGTGCAGGGTTTGCAGTCACTGCCACCCTACTTGGCAAAAGGCACAAACACATGAGCTCAAAGATGTGAGTTCTGACAGGCGGCAGAAATGGGTCAAGGTGTCTGCTGGCAGCCTGTGGCGAAGGTGGCTCTGAGGATATGCTATTTTTATCTTGTTTCTATCAGCAAAATGGGGTGATGTGGCTTTCCTTCCCAGTCAGAGCATGAACATCCCTGAATAGGCTGGCTGCTGCCACTAGAGTTGCAGTCAAACTGACAAGTACAGGTAAAAGGCCCATTTGTGCTTGTGTTTTATTTCTGGCCGTCTGGGGGTTCTCTAACCTGGATAAATGAAGTATTTTAAAAGATGAACAATGGAAAAATTACCTGGGAGACAAGTCTAAGTGGTGTAAAAATGTGTCTTATTGACAGTCTTACGAAAGTGATCGCATTTTATATGCACCTCGCAGTCAGTGTGAGGTCAGAAACTCAGGGGTGGATTAAAAATAGAAGGAGGTGTGGAATGATATTCTACTTTCTTGCCAGGAGATTAAGGGACCTTGATGAGCTGTCAATGTAGCACATTAGTTAAGCATATGAAACAGCACAAACAAACCTGATAGTACTGACTTTGTAGCTTGAAAGTAGTGGCTCTATTTAGTAATTAGTGGAGTACAATGCCAGCACATTCTTGTGGAAAGAACTGACTGACCAAAAAAATCAGTTTTCTGGGTAATAAGAAAAATCTTTCCCTAGAAATAACAATTAATTTGAAAATTAATTGATTTGCAAATTAACAGGGAAGAAAATCAGCCCTCAGATCACTCTGGGGTTAGAAGAGTTTAATTGAGACTTTACCCAGAGGAAGGAATTTTTGTAAAAGCTTAATTCTGTAGTGCTTTATACCTTAAAGCACAACAGAAATCAAGGTAAAGACTGATGAATGATAGCAGCACTCAGCTAAAGGAAGAGTAGGATATCCTGGAGCAACAAAACATGTCAGAGTGAGGACTCTGCTTACAAGGAGCAAGAGGGCCACAGCACAAAATATGATTTTTTATGAGAACCGCAAATATTCTGGGTGGTACAGACAGAAGCTGTGAGCTGAGACCAGGGTAAAGCTGGGGCCAAACAGCAAAGCTGGAGCCGTGTTAAGTTCTCCTGAAGTCTGAAGACATTCACAGTCAGTCCTTTGCCTCAGGCCTGTTTTAAAAATCTCTGCTGGTTTTAAGTAATGTGGAAATGGCTTGAGCTCAGCAATTACACTTGGTTCACTCTCTGAGAACTTTGAAGGTGTTTACTTCTCTCCCATGATCAGTCCATTTTTTGGAAATTATTTGTCTAGACTCTCTACTTCTTCACATTTTAGACAAACATGTAATTTCCAGTGTAATTAAGTGATCTTGGTAAAATTTGCAATCAGCAAAAGCTCCTTTATACAGTAACAGTAACACAAAGCCTTCTTCTGTGGTGTTCCATGCACCACGTGATTTACAACTTGCTCTGCTAATCATGGATTAATCTCAAAAGTGACAAAGTTGACCCTTATTTAATGAGGTTAAAAGACTTGCTGAAGATCACAGAGCAGACCTATGGTAAAGCTGGAAGTCGTGCTTGCCCACCTTAGGGCAAGTCCTAAGCTTTAATCATTAAATGATGTAGATTTAACGGGGCTATAAATAAATGCCCTATTGCTGCTTTAAACTTATTTTTCTAAACATCCTGTTTCTAGAGACCTTTCTTCTAATTTTATGTATTATTTTGCCAAAGTGAAGATTACAGCATTAGAGTTTGTTTAAGTAGTATGCAACATCTTAAATAAATGTGTATTGAAGCAAGAGAATAAATTGGATTGGCATTGTCAGGAGAATACTCAGAGACTTTAATTTCAAAATAACCCCAAGGAAGACTTGCTAGAATGTATGATGCTGTGATTTTTAAAATATCATTTATTGAATCAGAGATCTTGAAAAGTATGATGACAAAAGACCCTGAATACAAGAAAACAGGTTGGTTGAATAGATGCTCAGGTCAGATCTGGAGTCTTCTACCAGAACTCAAAGTACCACACAGATGTGTGATGGATTGTGGGGAAGAGAAGGGGTCCCAAGTAAGGAAATCCATGTTATCAAAAAGCTGAACTTATCCCTGTCAAGCAGCAAAGTCCTGCCCAGAGGGAAGCAAAATCTTCATTGTTTTGCTTTCAAGAACAGCCAGGCATTGGAGCCCAGGAAGTTCATCCCAGTTTGGGAAACAAAAACAGGACAAGCACGGATTTCCGTCCAGATGCTTTATCCTCAATTCTCTCAAAGGCAATGAAATGCTCAAGGCAAAGCAGCTCAGTGGTAAATGGTTGAAGGGTCTTTTGATTCAAAGAGCTAATATAGTATAACCAGAAAAAACCAAACAAAATTAATGACCTTCTTTAAAGAGGAAATACAAGCAGAACATTACGATAATGAGATTTTTATTAAAATAACGTTATGTGCCTTTTGTTAAATAAAACCCGGGATCCAGCAGGCAAGACTGAAATGCTGAAAGGGCTGAGCCCAGCACCCCCGCTCTAAGGGGAAGAGGCACTGGGGGGGTGCTGGTGTGACCCGGGCGGGGGATCGGGGGCAGGGATGGATCCCGAATCCCCCCCGCAGGAGCGGGGCTGGGGGAGAACGGCGCTCTCTGCGGGCAGGAGGCCGCGCTGTCGCCACGGGAACCGCGGTGCGGGGGGGGCACGGCTAAGCCGGGCGGGGACCCGCGCTGACACGGCTTGGCAGGGCCACCAGCGCGGGACACGGGCTGCCAGAGCCACCGGGAAACAGCGGGGGACACGGGCTGCGAGACTCACAGAGGCCACCAGCGGGGGACACTGTTTGCCACAGCAGCCCGGGCCACCAGCGGGGGACAAGGTTACAAGGTTTGCCAGAGCCATCGGGCCACCAGCGGGTAAGGCGGATTGCGGGGCAGCGGGAAGGGTCCCTCTGTCCCCGGGCAGCATCACCGCATCCCCGCAGAGCCTCCCCGCAGCCCCCCGCGTCCCTCACCTGCCCGCTCAGGTGTGCGCAGACACGCCCCCGCAGCCGCGCGGGGCTCGGAGCCCCTCCTGTCCTGCTGGTTTCCAGGGGAAATTGTGGGTTAATTTATTAATATATTGCACGGCACCGGAGGATGGATCCGTGGTGATCATTACCTTTCTTTCCACTCAGAGCTTTTCTAGCTTCAATATTCGCTGATTGTTCCTACACTTGGCACCCTTCCACTGCTTCAAACTCAATCCTGCAGCACTTGGGAAAAAGCCGTGTGTGGTCACTGTTTGTCCAAACGTGGGGACCGTGGGTTACTGACCCTCAGACGCAGCCAATCCAACACCACTGATAGCGGATGGGCTGGGATTGCACAGTCCTGGAATAACAACTTTATTCTCTCCCTGCTCAGGACCATGGCTGCCATCGATGAGCGCACCTTCATTGCCATCAAGCCCGATGGGGTCCAGAGGGGCCTGGTGGGGGAGATCATCAAACGCTTTGAGCAGAAAGGGTTCAAACTGGTGGCCATGAAATTAATACATGTAAGCTCTCCTTAACTGCTGTGTCTGCTTTTTTATATCAGCTGCAGACTTCAAATAGAGCAGCATGCTGTAACAACAAATATGGCCTCTGTAACATTTAAAACTGAAATTTTGAGAAGTTGTACTTGGGATGTTTTTGGAAAAGTTCCAATTCCTAGCTCTGGCTAAATGCTTTAGACATGCTAAGCACACTAATTTTAGTAACCTGATGTCCTTAGTCTGAAGACAATATTCTTTCAGGTGCATCCTATGCCTAATAAATACCTTTGAGTATCTTTCACAAATCCCAGGTTACATAAACTGCCTGTCTTGGCAACAAAAACTTTTCTAAGCTTAGTTGTGGTTAAAGCAAACAGTTCAAATTCATATCGATCAAAAGTGCTCCTAGAAAGATGCTAGAAATGCAGAATTTTGAAGTGCGTGCAAGTTTCAGGATTACCAGTGCTCTGTGGTTAATCTCTGCGATTTCACTATGCTCTTAAGTTCTTACTGTAAGCTTTTTCCTCTGTCTGTCTGGTTTTTAACCCAGGCTTCTGAGGACCTTCTGAGGGAACACTACATCGACCTCAAGGACCGGCCATTCTACGATGGCCTGGTGCAATACATGCACTCGGGACCCGTCGTAGCCATGGTGAGTTCCTGGCAAGAAAACCACACTGCTTGATTGTCTTCCCTGCAATGAGATTGTGTCACCTGTTGGATTCTAGTTTATTTTTTAAAGGATTAAAAAATCTGGATTCAAATACTGTGATTAGGAAGATGTACTGTTAATTCCTTTTTCTTTAATCTTTTCTCATAATCTTTCTCTCCTTCGAGTCAGTTTGTTGAGGAAGAGGGCAGGGCAAAAGAGAATCAAAGCCAGGACTTTGAGAAACAGTAAACCTGCACAAAAGCCCTACTCTGAAATGCCATGTAGTAAGCAAGCTGAAAAAGGATGGTGGAATATTTTTACTCTATTTCTCTTTTTCTCCTTGATAATGTATTTGTAAAATAGTTGAGGTCCGGCTCTCCCATGAGCAGACAGCTCTGTGAGGCTGTTTGACATGCTGAGATGGAAAAATTTTCTCTCCCCACCCTGGGTGACGAGGGAGATTGTACAGAAGGAGACAATGTGAGCAGATGCTTCAAGAATCTGACAGAATAATTGGAGATAAAATATGTCTCGCAATGACAAATATTCGGATGGTGATTTGTGCCATGATGGACAGCCCTGTGCTCTTGTAGAGGGTGTAATTTAACTGCTGCTAAAATTTAATAATCTCAGGGGAAATTTTTTTTTTCTTTAAGGTGTGGGAAGGTCTTAATGTGATTAAGACTGGAAGAGTGATGCTGGGGGAAACCAATCCATTTGATTCCAAGCCCGGCACTATTCGTGGGGACTTCTGTGTCCAAGTTGGAAGGTAAATTTTAAAACTTTTGGTATCATCCAAAGGCACTAAATGCCAAGTGTTATGTCATGATATCTGCAGGAATTGTGCTCCATCCTTCTCTGTCTTATACATGGATCTGCCATTCCCTGTGCCCATGGCATGTTAGGATCTAAAGACAGAAATCAAGTTGTGGTTATCCCCATTGACAAAAATGAGGAGCAAAGCTGGCACTGCCTATGCTGTGTCTTTTCCTGCTTTACTGTTACTTAAAGCTCCTGTCCATAATGGGAACCACTTTAAAACAAGAAGCTTGCTTTTCTCGAAGAATTCCCTTACTCTTATATTCACTTTTTCTTTTCCTAGGAACATCATTCATGGCAGTGATTCTGTGGAAAGTGCTGAAACAGAGATCAATTTATGGTTCACTCCTGAAGAACTGGTTGATTACAGAAGCTGTGCTCATGAGTGGATCTATGATTAACACGCAGCCTGGATCTTCTGATATCCCCACTGTCTGCGAGCAGCCACCAGCCTCTAGCTAATCCAAAGAATTCCCTCGTAGAAACCTCAGAAAACAGTGAGATTGCTCTGTTGTGGATGTTAAATAGAGTCAGTGCTTGCTGCTCCTTTCATTTAAAAGCTCTCAAGTTATAGATGGAATTGCATTTTTTAAAAGCTGCTTCTGGGGTTGAGAGATATGAGGTGAAAACACAGAGCAGATAACAGATATATTTTTCTGAAGTACTTATAGTCATAGAGGATATTTTGATAAACAGAAAAAATGGGTAAAAATTATTTGGTAAATAAATATGCAAATGGCTCAGGGTCAGAGGTTAACTTTGCTAAAACATTAGAGGACAGCTGATGGTGTGTAAATGCATTGCTAATATGCCCAAATGTTGAGGATTTACTTAATAGCAAGTCAAGTGTGTCCCCATTCCTAAAACAGGTGCAGAAAAAAGCCCCTCTCCCCAGAACATGCTGTGCCCAGAGAGAGCTCAGCTCTGGCTAAAATGACAACTGGCCTCCACACTGACACTATTTCCACTTGCTCTTTTTTCCTTCCACATGGGATTTATTTAGCATTTTAAGGAAAGATTAACCAGCCAGGCTTTATGAAATGTCCTTTTATGTGAAAAGAAGATTAATGTGAGGATGGATGAGGGAGATTCTACCTTCAGCCGCTTCAGTGCAGCAGCCCTCTGACATTGCACAGAGCAATAAGTGGTGTTTGCTTTGCCAGCTGATAATTTACCTTTGTTCTCATTTGTGTCATCCCATCCCAAGCTGGAACTACAAAGCAAACGGTCCTTCAATAAGTTGTTTCAGAAGTGACTTTAGCACTATCGCTTTGTATTTATTTAATGATGTAAAGAAGTACAGTCATCATAATGCAGAAGTTGTTTCAGTTTCAACAGCAAAAGTTGTACTGGATGAGGAAGTTGGGATTGATATTATGTATTTATGTCCCTGCAACATTTTATTCCCTAAGAGCAAGAGTTTCATGGGATCAGTTGCTCAAACTCCACGATATTTTCCCCCTACAGTGAGTTCTTGTATCTAAAGACTGAACTATGCAGTGAATATTGAAAGCTTATGATACCTTATGGTGATATCAAGCTCCTAAAAAGAGATGGTTCAAAATAAAACAATATTTGCTTAAGTGAAGTATTTCTTAAGTGAAATAAAAGGAAATTTTAAATATTTTGTCTTATATTTTATTAATGAGTATAAGGAGAGGGAACAAATTCTCTAACTATGAAGCTGTAGGTGAGGCTGTGAGATTCTCTTCCGAAAATATTCAGTGTTATAGAAGAAAAACAATTAAGTTAAAAGTAGCTGGAGGAAAGGGAGTATGTGACAAACCTGGGCGCGAGCTGAGTAGTCTCCAGTTTAAGCTTTGCTCGAAGGGTTACTTAAGATTTCTTGATTCCACAAAATAGAGAAATGTAGGTTATCTGGCGATGTGGGGGCTGTCAGAAGCTGCTGGTTAGTGTTTCTAATGTGATGAGACTGGGAAAAGGTGGAGGCCAGCGCTCCTGCACGGCTGAGGTGCCTGAGCAGGTCCAGTGTGAAAGCACGAATTGACCCTGTGAAGCCACTAACTGGCCCCTCAGTAAGAGACAACGCAAGGACTGCAGAGGTTATGTCATCGATATCCCACCTGCAGTGATGGTGTGTGATTATAACTAGCTCAGGAAAAGGAGTTTTATCAACTAGTAAAGCGCCAAGTAGTAAAACATCATAAAAAGTAACAACACACTCCCTGCTTCATGTTGTGACACGGGTTCAGGGGCTGTGAGGTCTTGACAGTTGGCAGCTTCATCTTCCCAATAAAATTACCAATAACGTTCCTGCGTTAGGGATCCCACACCACTTTTCTGTGATAAATACGCTTTCGGGGAGCTGTAGCCGTGCTGTGCGGTGCAGCCGGGTTGGCGGGACCAACCCTCAGTCCGCGGGGATACCTGAAAACAGCCAACCCAGCACCAATGAGTGAAAAATTATTTAGTTGTGTTAAACATCCGCCGTCGCTCCAGTGCCTCGAAGGCTTAAGCCACAGTTGCTGCGCCTGTAAATTAATAACCCTCGAGGCCGCAGAGGCGACAGGTGCGGCCGGGCCTGGCCAAGAGCCGCCCCCGGCCGCCGGGCCCGGCAGCGGCCGCTGTCCCGTCCGGTCCCGTCCTGTCCCATCCCATCCCATCCCATCCCACCCCGGCCCGGGCCGGCCCGGTCGCGCTATATATAGGCGGTCCCGCCCCCGAAGCGCCGCCGCTCCGGCGGCTCCTCCTCTGCGCGGGGCGGGGGATCCGTGGCCCGCCCGCCTTCTCCTCCGCCTCTTCCTCCGGCGGCAGCGGCGCGGGCGGCAGCGGCGGCGGCAGCAGCTCCGGAAAGGTGAGGCCGGGCCGGGCCCCGCGCTCCAGGGGCACGGGGGGTGCGGGCGGAGGGGCCCGGCGGGGTTCGGCGGGGCCGGGCCGGNCAGGGCCATGGCGGGGAACGGCGAGCGCACCTTCATCGCCATCAAGCCCGACGGCGTCCAGCGCGGGCTGGTCGGGGAGATCATCAAGCGGTTCGAGCAGAAGGGGTTCCGGCTTGTGGCCATGAAGTTCGTGCACGTGAGTGCCCGCGTCTTGCCCCCAAAGCTCGTCCCTGCCCTGCCCGAGAGGGGCTCCCCGCGCCCACGCGCTCACACGCTGATAATCGCCCCTTGCGGCTTGTCCTGCGGCAGAACGGGGATCTGACGGCGGCTGTGCTGGAGCACGCGTCAGGCCCGGCTGCCTGCCCAGCACAAGGCTTCTCCACGTGCCAAAAAAAGTGAATTTTGCTCCAGTGGTTTAATGCAGCCCGATTGAGAGCAGGAATGACCTTGGCTGAAAGGTTGTGTTGGGTAACATCACCCAGGAATCCCGTACTCTGCTTATTGCTGAGGATCACTGCGGTGTAAAGAAATCATACTGACGATTCCCAGCGCTGCCACAAAGAACCCCCTTAATGTTACAGCAGGAGCTCACACTGATACCCACAATGGCACTGCGGCATTGTTGGTAACATTAATCATTAGTGAATCTAATCACTAATAGTATTACACCTGTAACACTTTTTGCTCAGTGATATTCAGAAAATGATATTTCAAGTTACATCTGCCCTTTTAAAGGCCTCTGAAGACCTTCTCAAACAACATTATATTGACCTGAAAGACCGCCCCTTCTTCCCTGGTTTGGTTAAATACATGAACTCTGGACCTATTGTGGCCATGGTAAGTGGCTTGATTTTAGTTTAAGATTACTTTCTTGAATATATTTGTCTTGCTCTATAAGTTATTAAGAATATTCAGAGATATCGTTGTAGAAACATTTTTTTCAAACTACCCAGTTCTGATAGTGGCAAAAGAAAAAGTTAAGACAGTGAAATTACTATATAATAAGAAAAGTGCACATATAAAATGGGAATTAAAATGTGTAATATATAAATGCATAAAGCAAAATTCCTGAAAGCAAACCTTCTGCACTAAAAATCTGTTTTAGGAAAAAAAAGGTCAGGCTTTCTGACACAGAAAGCCAACTTCTGTGTCACTCATTCTTACATTCCCCCCAAAACAAGGTACTTGCTCTAATAGCATCTCCTGGTGTGATTATGAACTAGGAGAGAACACTCAGCAGGGTGTCCCTATCCCACCACAACACAAATGGTTGGGAGTGGGCCTTGTACATTAACTCTGAGGCTTGGTAAAGTATCTCCTTCACTACAGTAACTGTGTTGATAGTCCTTTTTACAATTACTTCCAGTTCATATGTTTTTTTCCCTTGTCACCTTTACAGGCCTTAGAGAGAATCTAGGCAAGGTTAATTTCTTTAGTGGTAGAGCCTTTGTTTCTTTGCAAAGTATGGTAGAGCAAAGATGAGTTGTCAGTATTTTGTATAAGCATGGCTTAACAGAACTTTTTGTTTTTTACTTTAAGGTATGGGAAGGACTCAATGTGGTTAAAACTGGGAGAGTAATGCTGGGGGAAACCAACCCTGCAGACTCCAAGCCTGGCACCATCCGTGGTGACTTCTGCATTCAAGTGGGAAGGTTTGTGCTCAGTCTGTTAATTGATACTAAAAACTCAACAACTCCTACTCACTGTTTAACTGCCAACACAAAAAGTGTTGGTAGTCTTTTATTCTAGAAAGCCAGAATTGGTGGTGGATACCTTAGTCTGATGGTATTTCATTTGCAGGTGACCGTGCATAGCTGCTGCTTAGGAAGGTGGTACAAAGCTGACTTTGCAGTCCAGCTCCTCCCCAGAGCAGCACGTAAGCTCAGGCAGGGGCTGGTGTAGAACAGTAGCTCTAGAGTGACCCTGAGAGGCGTAATTAGCTCTTGGGGAGGGTGGGGGTGTTGGAACACTCTACCTGAAATAACAGCAATAGGCTCCCTGCTCTAGCTGCTTCATCCAAGTATTTGGAAATAGAACAAGGTTGCTGAAAGTGTATTTTTATAGGGAACAATGTTTGTCTCCTTCCACAGAAACATCATCCACGGCAGCGACTCCGTGGAGAGCGCACAGAAGGAGATCAACCTGTGGTTCAAACCTGCAGAGCTCATCGACTTCAAGCCCTGTGCACACGACTGGATCTATGAATGATGGGTTCCCACAGTGATTTGTGCCTTCCAACACCTCATCTCATTCCAGCTGCTGCCCTGGGAGCAACCACGGTTATCTTAGTGCTGAAAGTGACTGTCAAATAAATGGGTGTGAACTAATTCCTTGTGGTGCATTCACTTGCAACAGACCCCTGTTCAAATACTCATAAAAGTCATTTTAGTCATTCAGGAGCCACTGACATGTGGCCCTGGCACAGCTGCTGCACTCAAGCAGTGCCAAGTTTGCAGAGGGAGAGCTGAAGAGAGGCTGGAGCTATTTCCAACACAGCTAGAAGAAAAAGGGGATACCATGAAATTTCCCTCCTTACACAAATATTAGTGGTAAATGAAATGAGACCCAAGTGCAAGGCTTGCTCTCTGAAATGATTATCTAATTCACCTTCTCTTAGCAAACCTGTTACCTTGTGGTCAGGGCCTCACAGCAGTTGTTGTCAGGCCAATATACCCAGTTACTTAAAACACTCATGTTTTTACAGATTGTGGGTATTTCTAAAATATGCATTACCTTGAGGGAAATAAGCTGAAGTGCATTTAGGGCTAAGAGTGTCTTTTAAACAAAACAATCGCTATTCAGAAAGACTTTTTATCATTTTTATTTTGTGTAAAAAAGGCAAATTTAGTGAATTATTTTCATCTTGTACACAAAGTTATAATTTTAATGCTTTTCACATCCATGCTGAAAATCTGCAGTCTCTTAAAAATGAAAGTAACATTAATTTCTCCAAAAGCATTTTTTCACTGAGTTATGTACATTGCATGAGAAAGCTTTAAATACTCTCTCACTGACCACACAAATTACCAAGAAAATAAAAGATTAAATTTGTACAGATATTGATCTATATATCAAATACATACAGAAATTATGTAAAAACCCCGTTTGTTTAATCTTGATTCCCGCCCCAACATTTTCCCAGGGGCCAAAGCTGATGCCTTTTTTTTGTATAAATGGCTGTGGCTTTTCATTTTAAATATGAAAAAAAATCAAAAGGAAGAAAAATTCAGCTGAAATCACAGTTTTTTTAAATCCCTTCCCAATAAAGGACTGTAACCAAATATATTAGCACCATCGTACAAAGATTGAGGGAGGGTATTCACATCACAAAAAACAACAATAAGAAACCAAAACAAACACTAAAACCCGTGTTAGTATCCGTAGAACAAGGAATCAATAACTGCTGTAGCTTTCCTCAGATGCAGCAAGGAACAGGTTAGAGTTCTACTGAAAATAATGTAACAATCAAAGATCAGCAGAGATTTGGAGCAAGGAAAGAGGGGCAGCTGCCAAGTCAGGGACAGGGCTTGGGCTCCCTCATGGTCAGGAAAACCTGTGCCAAATGCCAAAATTAGTCCGACCCCATTGAAGGTTTCAGGTGTCCAACATTTGCTGCTCTCTCAGCCAGGTACCACAGCTTGAAGCCAAGAGAAACATCCCAGAGCCACGGGAATGCTTTGCAAAGTCAGGGAGCTGCCACAGGGACACCCCACGGGCTCTCCGGAGATCACATCCCTGGTAGCACCTTGCTCAGGTTTTCCTGAGCTTCTCCTCAGCAAGTGACTTTCAGCAGCTCCTTCCATGGCTTGCTTAGCACAGATCTCACTGTACTTGACAATTACACAATTGAGGCATATTATGAACTCAGAGACACAAAAGACATTTTACCAACTGCTGAAGTCACACGGGTACCCGAGAACGTACATCACCTCACAAGACTTTAGTGTTTGATGAATAACAATATTATAAAGACTGACAGAATAGATTCTTACATTTCTCCAGCACAGGAAGTGTGTTAAGGACTAATTTTCCCTCTTGACAATTGAAGACCAACTCCGAAATCAGGGATGAGCCTGGGCAACACTCAGGAGGCCCAAGTTTAGTGACCTGGCAATGCACCTCACTCATTAACTAGCCCGACCTTCTACCTCAGGAAACACTAATTAATGCAACAGTTTTTCTACTCAAGTCAAAAGCTGTTGATGAGAGAAGAAAGCAAGACTGTGAGAACCTTGTTCCAGCAGACTGGGACAACCTGCAAGTTGTTGCATTAAAAAAAAAAAATTAAAAAATAGTGCCATACTTACCAAACCAAGTCAATGCTTGCAGAGCTGGATTTTACAGCAGGTTAAATTGAGAACACAGGAAAACAAGCAGTCAAGGCTCAAAGTGTCACTACAATGGTCTCTAATCCTACTCCAATCTAGGCTGTTCAAAATAAACTCCATGGGTGGGTCAGAATCTGAGATAAGGTATTTGAAGTCTACCAGGTCCAACAAAGTCCTTTTTATGGCTGTTTTAGAGAGCTAAAATGTCTTTACCACCTGAAGTTGTAGATTCTTGTAATCTGATTAACAGATTCTGTCAACAGAAGAAGCTGTTGTTAAAAACGGGTCGTTATTTAAGAAATGTTACCAGTAAGGGAGAAAAGGATTCCAGACATTCCTACACTATACAGGACATGTTTTACTTCCAGTAGTAAATACAAAACTTTACATAATTAACCCCTCTTGCATAGAATGAGGTAAACCTGTGCATATCACCAATACTATGTACGCAAAGTTAGAGCAATATTTTAGAAAATAATCAAATTGCTGGTTTTCAACTTTCTATGCACTTTTTTTTTTAAGCTCAAACAACAATATACAAAATTGGTCTCCTGGGGCTCTGTGGGTTGATATCCTTAAAGCATTTCTTAGGCTGTAGGAATACAGATGTTAATAATTTTTGATCGATTTTTTTTTTTAAGCCCTAATTTATGGTCAAGAGTCATTGTACTGCTCTGAAAGGGACCTGTGAAGACCCAGAAGCACTTACAGAATCTATGAGATAATTCCTGAGAGTTTAGTGAATGAACCTTACTGGTAAAAGCTAAAGCTCTTGATGCACATTTTTCCAGTCACAGCTCTGCAGGGCTGATCAACCACCTCACTCATCAACTCCATTTACAAAAAAGTACAAAGGTTAAAAATATGGAAAGATAAAATCCAAATTATTAAGAGCTCCTGCAAAAACACTTTGCGTTTAAGTGGTTGTCATTTTCATCCTTTCATATGACTTTCACTTTGTAAAAATCTAGAAGCTGACCAGGTGGGGCTAACGGGATACTTGACGTGAGAGAAGAATTCCAGGCAATAGGCAAATCCAGTTTATGAATTATAGACTAAAACCATGTGATTTTTATGCTGTTCTCAAGTGGTAATTCCTTTGTTACACTATTGCGGCAAGACACGAATGTTGCAGGCTATGCAGGACTGAACTCATTTTTAATCCACAATGTAGGGCTCCTTTCAGCTCACCTGAAACCACATGGCACACCAGTTCTGAATGGTCACATATAAATATTTAAGATGGTAAGGAAACAGTTAGGGCTTTCTGAATGGGGAAAAAAACAAAAAAAATCACAAGAATACTCACAAGTTCCTTCCCAATTTAGTGCCGGTCCATCTAAGCTGCTTCTTCTGTCAAAATTCAGAGCTAAAACTAATCTTCCAATGAGGAAATTTTCTGAAGTTCCAGTTTGGCATAGGGCTCTGTAAACATTTGCTGAAGCATTCCAAGACTACAGACATTCATGTATAGACAAGGGCTTTCTAGATCCAATCCAATGCCCACTGTAGTTGATGGAGACAAGGCTACTGATATTAATGGGCACTGAATCAGACCCTAAGGAACATTAAAAAATCAAAATCTTATCTAGAAAAAGGCATTTTAAACTAAATAAAAACACCTTGAAAAGTTAAAATCTTCCTCAGGCGATGGCTCCGTTGCACTTGGGGCTACTCACTGAGTAGAGCTTTACAGGACTATCTCCCACATACAATTTATGCCTCTAAATTCAGGGCTTAAAAGCCTTACTTTCACAATTAAGAAAACAGAGGCGTGACCAGTGCAGTTCACAAGAGTCTAAAAGCCTCCCAACTTGTACCAAAAAGGTTCATTTGTTATGACAGTTCATTTGTATTTGCAACTATATCTTCCTCCAACTGCTTCCCACAACCATGCTAATTAAACTTTAATCTTACCAAAAAATTAGAATTTCAGTTCTTGTTAACAATGCACAATAAATCTGAACTTGAAAATATTACAAAATTCTTTCAAAAGCTTCAAATACAACACAAAAGTGTCCATTTTTTTTGTTTTTAATAAATTGAAAAAATCTTTTTCACTAAAATAGTTTCCCCGCCCTTCCAAAAAATTCTGAACTGAGTCTAATTCATCTACAGTTAGCAAAGTGCCCCAGGTGCAGTCACCCGAACTGCACCATCCAAGTGGGAACAGAATCAGTCAGTCTTGGAGAAAGGCTCTTTTCCTATCACCAAAGCTGTGCCCCTCACTCCTGCGAGCTGCTCAGGGCTCCTGTTTGATGTAGTAGCTGGCGGAGCCGTTGCTCTCCTGGTCGGATGCTCCCTGCAGGAAGCTGTACTCCTCTCCATCCAGCAACTCCTCCTTCAGCTGCAATGAAGTCACTACAAATCAAAAACTCACGTTAAACATCTATATAATTTAAAGTGCAACTTTTCCTTAAATTTACTTAATATTATTGACATTGGGAGCACCCCAGATTCCCCATTTTCTGATATTCTGCATTTTAGTGATACTTTAACACTCAGGATCCCACAGAGAGCAGATGCTTTGTGAGTGCAGATGGAAACTTAAGTTATGCTCTAATATTAACAGATTTCAAATTACTTATAATAATATATTCTCTACAAGGTTTTCTCAAGATCTGAGTATTTTAAACCACTTTAACTTTTAAACCACTTTGCTTCCTATTTAGTCTTTATGCAAGTGAAAATGAGATTGGAAATGGCCAACAGCTAATCTACAATTCAAATTACTTAGCCCTGTTACTGCAAACAGCCTATGTGAGACAACAAAATGTATTGACAAAGATTTCTCAATCCATCATTAAAATGTTAAGATCCCAGAAGGTTTTATTCAAGCAAAACATTTTTTTGGTAGTTTTAAATTTTCTCTCTTCTTTTGTCAAAATTAAATAGAAATGAGATCTAAGACAAAGATGTTATGAATAGCAATAGTGTCACAATTACTTTTCCAGTTTCATTAATGAAATCAAAATATGAGCACAATGAAAAGAACACTGAAAACAAAACATGTAAACGTTCATTAAAGGTGCAGTACCCACATTAAAGGGTTGATTATACAAAAATAAATGATTCTCTATGACCAAATGAATGAGAAAAGTATCAAAGTCTATAATTATTGAATATAAAGTTCATATACACAGTCAATGTGTCTTGAAATGCAGAAATATGCAGTGAAAGAAAAAAAACCCAACTCATAACCTGCTGCTACTGATTGCCCTTCAGTAACTCACTGAAGCTGTTTGATTATTCTTTTATAAATATTCTATGTCATCTATGTTGAAAAAAGTTCTTAAGCTAAATAAAAATAAAGATAGTAGATGATGCCAAAAGTTGCAGCATAATGCAAGCTCTCCTCATCTTTCTTTAATAGATTCTTCCTCCCACCTACACAGCCCACAATCCCTTCCTTATCTTTTTCTCTCAAATTTTTTTTCTCTCTTTTTCCCTGCATCATGCCCAACTCTGACCAAGATTCCTGATCTCTGGGGGACAACAAAGTGCTGTTTAAATGATAAGACACACAATTGGCTACTTGGCTATGCTGCAACACCTTAAGCAAAGGCAACACAGAGGTCAGGGATAACAACCCAACCCACCAAGCACACTGTTTCTCTTCTCTCCCCCCAGCAGGAAGCTCCTGCAGGTACAGGAGTAGCAGCAGTTGCCATGATCTGGATTGTTTCTGGCTCATTTGAACCAAAGTCCTGACATTTATATATTTAATGATGCCTTAGTTCGTTTGTTCCTATCATACAGCTTTTAACTACAATCCTCCATCAGAAAAGCTTAGTTACAGCTACACACCAAATTACTTGAAAGAAGAAAAAGGAAAGCTAGTGGGAGTCATCCCACTAAAGGAAAAGGGATGTAGATGGGCCAGGTACTCCCTTTTTACATTGTCTCAGTGATTTGCCAGGACACTCAAACCTCCCAAAACCAATATGAAAGGAGCAATACGCTCCAGCGTTGGGTGAATCTCTGGGAACAGTCTCCTCTTCTGTCAGGTTGGCTGTAGGTTCTTTCCAAAAGTTAAGCAGTCCAACAGGTGAATTTCAGTGCTTAAGAGATCATTTCAGATGACTGAAAGATGCAAAGTACTCATGCACCCTAAAGCAGCACCAGGAATTTGCTAGAGGGCAAAACCCTTCCATACAAACGAGGTGAAGAAGTGCTGAACCTTTCTCCTGTGCTCATGACAATACAAAAGGGGGAAGGATTGGGTTTGAACCTTACTGAGATCTCCCATGGACAAGAAGTTTCAGAGCAGATGCTGTTTTGTTACTGATCTTACACTAACTCCATTCAAAGCCCTGCAAACATCCCCTGCACTGTGCCCGCATCTGTCCTACAGCTACTGCAACATCAGGCAATGAACGATGCTGGGAATATGTATGTAATTAATGAGTTCTGGCCAATCTCAAACGTGTTCTAAACTGATTAGATGGTATCAAGGTTATGCCTCCTTCCTAGAGATTGAAAAGGTGTGGTCTTGCTGGTTTCAACATAAACACAAACACCTCTGGACAATGACATGGCTACACCACAAACAAAATTAATTTTGTCCAGCCTTACCAAAACTCAGTGTTGAAAAGTTCCCCTCAGTTGATCATAGAAAGTTTTGAGTATCAGAAACCAAGCAACACAGGTGTTACATAGGAACTGTGAGGTCTAACGACACAGAAATTCAGACTGTGTATGTCTTTGCACTATAGAAATGCAGTGCAGGAGTAGATTTGGAATAAGAGAAGAACAAGTGTGCAGAAATAGTTGCTCCAGAACACTCACCCCTAAGCAAGGCTTCTCTTTGGCATCAAGGCTCCGTTAAACACAGCATGTACACATCAGTAGCAACATGAAGTGACACTAAAGGGGTCCTTGAGAAGTGTTGAGAGGTGTGCAGAAGAGAGTAAAGGTTTTCCTCAGGGTCTAAAGGTGGCACGTGGGCTCCTTTTTCCCCAGTCTGTTAATGGGTAACACACGGACAAGAGAAACTGTTCTGGATGCATTCCAGAGTCAGTGGAGAGCGCTGACAGGGCAGCCTGTGCAGACTAAGGCAAGCTTAAGGGAGTAATCAAGCAAATCTGAAGCTAAATCTATCAACCTGGCAACTGTCCTGCAGGGAGAGCATCATCCAACCTGTCTGACAGCTCGTACTGCCACAACCTATTTGTTAGCAATAATTTGCTGCATTATGTTGCCAGAAACATTAGGAAAAGGGAAGAGAAAACACTAGCAGATCCTTGAAGTGAAATTGTGTAATTGAAGATTGATTACATTATGTAAACTATACTTAAATAAGTTCTAAATTTTAATTGCCTTCCTCAATACTACTGATGAATTTTTAAGAGGTTTTTCTTTGCTCACTCATACAGATGCACAATTACACTGTTTCAAATAAATTTTCTTAGTAATCCACAAAATTTCAGATAACACATTCCAAAGATATTTTCCCAGATATTGACTTTTTCCAATACAAAGGCAAACATGTTTATTTACTGCGTTTAGTTATTTTCTCTGCAAAGGATAACCCACACTAATGACCTACTTACATCCAGAATTCCCAGATCCACATTACCATTCAGTTCTACAGAGTGCATTTTTGTATTTTAACACTCTGCAGAGCCCCTCTGGGATTCTCAGTAACCCACACCACAACCTCCTTCCTCTGAAGCTCTGCAGCAGCTGTAACCCTCTGCTATGATTAATTCAGTGACGTGGTACATCAGTGAGAATGAAAAGCTCTCTAACAGAAAAAAAAAAAACAAACAAACAACTAAAATTCAAAGGAAAAAAGAAAGACTGGATGAGTCAGCACATGAGCCCCTGGACCATAGCTCCCCACTCTGCTGTGACCAGTTACCTGTTTGGAGGCTGGGACTGAACTCCTGGCTATTCCTGGGAGGCTGGAAGGCCTCAGGGGCTGTCTGTGCTGGCAGGGCTCGGTATGGAGGAGGAATCAACTCGTCATCCCCAGAGAAGCTCCTCCGCACCTCACCTGCCATGGGTGGGCTGGACAAACTGACAGGTTTCTTCCCAACTGGTATCTTCCTCTCTAAACATCAAGTCAAACTAAAATAAACGCTCGGGTTAAAGTGCATCAGGCAACTCTGACTGTTCACTGAGAAACAGCTCTGATTGATATTCACCCATTCTGGAAAACCAGGGCCTGCACACCAGCACTGTTCAGTTATTACTGGGAATATTGTTCTCAACAACCACATTGTACTCCCTGAATTCTAGAGGCTGCTGGTAGGACTTCAAGGCTATTACTTAATACCATGAGCTACTTATTTCATGCTCTATCAGTGAAATACAAATGCTGTGAATTATTTCTGCTGCAGCTACACTGCACAGTCACACACATTTGTCTGCCTGGACATCCAAGACATCTTGGGTCAGTTTGAGGCTGCAGTTGTTTCAGTGTGTGTGCCTAAGAGACAGAAGGATGCTTCTGGGCAAATAATCCTCTCCAGACAAAGTTTATCACCTCTAAAAATACATACTCTTAATTCTCTTAGAATAGTATTTCCCATTTTTACAGTGCTGTACTGTAACATAAATAACCATTTCAGTGTGTACAAAAAAACTTCTAAAATGCCCTCGAATTATTAAACACTGCATTCATGAAAAAATGTTATTAAAACATCTCCCATACAAATAACCATGCTTCTCCTTTATCACTAAGATGCTCCCATTCTGTGCCCCAGGCATGTTCTCTATGGTACTGAGGGTACAGTATCTGTAACACAAATCAGTGCTTTCAGCTACATCAAAACTGTGGTTGCTGATGCTTCACTCCTATCAGCACTGTCAGACAGACAAACAAAAGCCCAGCCCTGAAAGGTAACTGATTATGCATATGCTAAAGTACCACCCTGCTTAAATATTCTTATAAGACAACTTCAAGATGAGTCTTCTAGAGAGATTAATGAGGTAGAATGGTGTCTACAGAATCCCAACCTTGAAAATATGGAGGTCAGATTATGATTTCAGTAACCTTATTCTGATACATACACCCAAGAGGAAGCAGACAATACCAGCAGATATTGCTTCCTTTATTATTAATTAATTGTCCAGGTGTGCTGGCAAGTTACCCTTCAAGAATTCACCTGCACAGCCTTCTGAGCAGCAGGCACATGGTACAAAACCCTGCTCACTGAGACAAACACCACTGGAAAGGGAATTGGGGAAATTCTCACCTATCCCCAGAAACATTCCCAAAGTGTTTACGATGCAATCAGCTCTGCTTCCCAGAGAACATGTGCACCCCCAGTGCTCCCAGGAAGGAGGGGACACTGCAGCAGAAATCTGCATCATTACACACAGCAGAATGACTGAACGACATCCTGGGCTGTGTTGTGAGCACTTGAGAAAAAAATGTGTGGAAATAACCCTGCCCTGTTAAAATGAGTCTAATTTAAGACATACACAGAGTTTCTTGTTAATCATCTGTGGTGACTTTACATGGTACCATAAAAACATCACTGCTGCATTATATGGTTTTGTGACTGAAACCCTTTCCAAAATACCTTTCCATTTTATTTACAAGTGCTGAACAAGAAAAAGCTTCAGAAGACATTTTCAGTGTTATTTCCTGTGACTCAGCACTTCCTTTGCCATAACCTACTTAGAAAAAACTCATGTAGGAGGCAGCCAGCTCTAACTGTTCATGACCTTGTTCTCTCATCTTCTGGTGATTAAGAGGATTTCTTAGTATTGAGCAAACAGCCCGGAACACAATCAGAAGTTTTCCCTGCTTCCACAGCCAACATTTATCTCAGGTTAGTGAGAAACGAAGAACAGATTTCCCTAGAACAAATTCCCTATATTTTCTAAAGCTAGACTAAAGCTTCCTATGGCACTAAGTAAGAAGAATTCATTTTCCAGGTTTGGGTCACACTTACTGTAAGAGGGGTAACAAGAAACTAGCAGAGGTATTAGGAAAGGGATAAGGTAAGGAGTGTGATGGCCTAGCACAGCTTGCTAAACAAAATCTGCTTAGACAGTGCACAATTATCTAAAAACAGGTCCTACACAAAGGTAATTAACCACAGGGCCATATTTCCCTATCTTAAGGCAACAGCATTCACAGCTTTCCCTGGATATTCTCAAATGAGGAATTTTCCAGTACCTGAATTCTATTTAAAAAATACTGCTTCAAGTTTCTGAAAAGGATCTGGATTTTACTGTTTATTTTACTGTTTATTTCCTCTAACAGCAGAAAGGAAAACCAGTGCAATGTTTGAGGCACTTAACAAAAGGTTCTAAGAACTTCCCAGACACCTGGTTTATGTGTGGCACTCACTAGTCAGTCACTTCTTTTCACGCCCAAAGATCAACACACCAAAGGTTGTACTCTCAATGACTGCTGAAGAAGGTTCCAATTGGCCTTAATAGATCCATTCACAAATTCACCAGGAAGACAAGGCTTTAATTCCTCACACCGATTCTACACAACAACAAAACACTCTGGAAACAAGTCTAAATTAATCAAGCTAATTTGATATTTAGACAATTTGATTCCAAGGGAATCAATTACTGTGCAAAGAACCTGAACACTTCAGATTCTTAATAATGTCATCACCGTGTTTTACTGTGACAAGAACAGCCACATACATCAATGCTGTTGGTTTCTGAAAGTAATAATATAAAAGCTTAACTTACACAGATGCCTAAACCAAAAAATTTGGCAAATAAGTAGCTTTTTCATTTTAAAGAGGAGCCAGTTAGACAATAGTTTAAATTTTCTACACCTCATTCTTTCTTTCTGATCTTTCTGATTCCAGTAACTTGGTTCTTATTCCTCCACCTGTGTTACAGAGAGCAGAGGGAAAACTGTGTGGATACCTGAGTATTTTGTACAAGGCAGTACAACTACACAGCCAATATATTATTTAACTGAAATTATGCCAGAATACAAAAATATTTTAACCATTGTCTACCTACAATTCATAGATTATTATTATTATTAGCAACATCTGCCCTATCACAAGTTACAAAAAATGGTTATTCTCAATGAAAAAGTTCCTTTTATGGCATACTGCACCTTTAAGCATAACACCTGTTTAGACACAAACATTTCCAAATAGAACAGGGACTTAGGCAGAGACCACAAACTTTAAAACAACAGAAAAAGTGCAAACACTACTTTGTCACCCACTTTTCTTATGTCCTTTGTACTGTTGCGATTTAGCTTTTTTCTTCTGTTTGGATGAACTTGACTGGCTATCTCTTGATGCTGCAAAAAATGAAGAATTCAAAATTCATGCTTATTATTTAAAAAAATAAACACTTCAGAATGCGTCAAAGCTGCTACACAGTTACAGAATTTTTCTTTAGTGACAGAACAACGACAGAAATCTATTGTGGAAAACCAACTTGCACTAAACTACTTAACATGAACTCTCTCATTACCCTCTCATTAACAACAGCTCTTGAGATCCAGTTATCAGTTACTGTCACTTGATCTGACAGGACAAGTCGTGATGTAATAAATTAGATACAGCACAGGCTGAGTTCTACCAGATTCAGGAGGTGAAACAGATACACTGGGAGTCTTAAAGCAATATAAATTCTGAGCAATCTCCTCCAGAACTGACAAGTAAGAGGCTTTTTCTCTGCATCAAATCAGCATCTTCCGGCATTGAAACGTAGTAAAAACCACTCAGAAATAGTTTAGAAATCAAAGTGGGAGAGATTAGAACTGTGAATTAGAACTCTCAGGCATAAGCAAGAATTTGTTCTATTTTTGTTATGCCTGGGGACCTAACTGGAAAAGGTTAGGAAAATGAGCCCCCATGAAATGAATTTCCATTATTGACAAAGCAGGACTCACACTGCGGCGCTGGAGGCTGGAGCTGGTATCCAGTCAGCTGACACCATCCCACGGGATACAGGTCTGGGGACTCACAATCCACCCACTGATCGTACTCATCCTCCCACCCGTCGAAGTGGATCCTCAGCAGCCGGTGGATGATGCGCGTCACCGTGGCCACGCACACCAGGCGGGGCTCCATCAGATCTACAGCCTCCAGTTTCATGCCAACGTGAAACCCATGATTTGGAACTTCCTGGGGAAGGAAACAAGGCAAACATCAGTAAACAGACATGTTCGTTAAGATCATTTAAGCACAGCGCCGAAACAGGAATTTCAATCAACTTAATATAGAAAAAAACCAAGTATCACTGATGAAGTTTCCTGCACCTCTGCACCTGTTTAACATTTCAGAGATACCAACCTTCGTTTACTCAAATGGTTCTTATCTCTAAAAGTCTCAGTTTTTCAAAACTGTGTTTAATGAAATGGGTCTATCCCATATAAAGAAAATACTAATTCCAGTACAAACATGTATAATTTTTATTACCTTATTGAAGAGCTTCACTGGTGCTGCTATTGAGTCAGTTTCCCTGAGGTAGTCAAACCACTTAAAAGGGAGTTTTGCATAACCTGTGAATTTTAAATAACATTTTCATACATCAACTGCAAACTTCATGTGTAAGAACACCAGCAAAAATAGCACATTGGGAGTGTGTTACAGCTAAAAAGACAACAAATACGTCAAACATTAATATCAGAAACTTCTACTCTTTGAGCTTTGGTCTAAGGGACAAACATTGACCTGGACACTGCCCACTTGCAACAAACAAGAAGAATGAAGCACTGGGTAACATAAAAGGTATCATTTAAGTTAAGATTAATCATTTAAACTGGAAGGTTTTTGTCCACACAGATTCTTGATCTCTACAAATGCCTTACACAAATGACCCAGAACAGATCATGGAACTAAGCATATCCAGTTCCTTCCCTGTGGGGAAATAGCTCCACTATTGAAACACTTGAATTTTCAGGAACAGAATGGTAACAATAAACATGATATTTTAAAAGTTTAATGAGGGTAAAAATAGCAGTAATATGGAAAACTGGAGAATTTTTTTAAGCCATTGTAAAGGGAAGAAAATCTCTCAAACATATATGTATCTGCTACTGAATATGCATAAAACACAGGAATATCTTTTCCTTCAACTTCAACAACTGCTTAAACTAACAATTCTCTAATTCTAGCTTGAGCAACAACAGGATTTCTCCTCAGCAGTGTGCAGTGATGGATGTGCTGAAAATCTGCAGTGCAGTGGGCACAGCATGGGAGCTACAGCAGAGGGCTGGCTCTTACCTCTCTGGGGGCAGAGGGCTGCAGCTCAGGGCTGCCACACTCAGTACTCACAGCCCAAAATTCAATCCCACCCCTCAAAGCACCTAAAACTTAATCTGCTACTGATTTCAGCATGGGATGAGGATGTTTGGGAGGAATGAGCTTTGCAAAGTCCAACGATTTCACAGCAACTGAAGTTACCCACAATGCTAAATGCAGCTTGGATAAGAGTGCTCACACTGGCTATGGAATACCTCCATGAACAGCAGCAGAGTTAATTAGTAAGGGCAATACTGTATCAGCTCTGCATATTAATGCTTTTCTTCTCAATGTAACATTCCTCTGCTACACCAATGCATTTGTACTCAAGCTCATCACACACAAGAAATGTGCATGTGGGCCTTGTCAGACCAGGCAGAATTAAGAAAGTGTCCATTTTCCAGCCCACAGTTTGGAAAGCAAAATACCCTCCTCGTTAGCGCTAAAGAGCTTTGAACACTTTGATCCTATTAGAAATGCTAATGCACATTATGCTCTGTATTTTACTGCTGGTAATTCCTCTTTCAAATGACTTTTAGATTATTGCATGTGTGATTTATAATCACCTCTCACTGATGACACAGGACTTAGGAAATGCACTAAAAGGGAAAATGTACATGGAGGTAAAGAATTGGGTTGCCATGATACAAGAAACACTGAGTATCAAATGTGCTAACAACAAAATCCACATTCTGAAAGTAGTGTTTGAAGAGTGAAGAGGTAAAGTCTCATCACCAAAGGCAGGTTTTTCTCCTATTCTGTCTCATCAGTTTCATATATGTATTTCTAAAATTATTGATATGTATTGATATACAAGCATTTCCTCCCACAAAAGTTTCTATTGCAAGAGTCGCTGCACCTCAGATTTTTGAGGGATGCTTGTGCCTATGAATTTCTAGGCAGTAAATTCACTAAATGAGCTGACTGAAAAATAAAACTAGATCTGTATAACTGCACTTTCCACACACTCTAGGGTGACAGAGCTGTTACTGTACAACAACAAAAATGATATGAAATTACTTTCTTCACATTCCATTACACTGTATTTATTACCTGGAAAAATAATTCATTAAATACAAGTGGAAGCCTGCAAGAATGAGAATAGAGGGAAAAAGCCATAGAAAATCATTGTCATCTGCTGTTATACAGCTATGATCCTCTTAAAAAGTATCAGACCAAGGCAAAAAATGGGAAAAGGGAGGCAAAGTCTTCTGTAGGCACAAGTGCTTGTGGACAGACAGCTTTTCCTCACAGAGAGGTTTATTCAGTGTACAGCCTTCCAGAAACTGACTGGTATTGTTGTGAATTAGCCTAAGTCTGACATTGTTTACAATGTTCATTAATTGTTTTTGCGGCTAGGACTTCCCAACCAGATACACTTTCTGATCAGCCCTTTTAGTGACTCCCACACTTCCCCCTGACTTAGGGGAATCCTCAGTTTCTGACAGCAAATGTAAATTATTTCAGCAAATAATCAGTCTAACTTTTTCTAAATGAAGAGCTGACTACCTCTGGTTTAGATCACTTCAAAGTAAAGCTGTTGTATTTGTTTCAGACTTGAGAAAGTCCTAAAAAGTGACCTGAATTTTACAGGCTGAGTTAAGAAACAAAGCATGTGGCACATACAATATCACTGAGCAATATTCACAATAAAAGGTGTCAGAATGCTACCTGTACCTCTGGGTGGAGTTAGTTCAATCATGTTAATTTCACAGAAACCAACAGGGAAAATAGAAGGGGAAGTGGCATGGTAACAAAACCAATCAGACCCATCTGCTGCTTCTGAGCCATCAATCCCAATCATAAGATAGCCATCTGCTAACACCTTGGTAAAGAGAAACAAAATTCCACATTAAATACCTTCAGCTGGGTGAGAAGGCTAGAAAGAAAGCATGCCATGTTTCAAAAGAGTGAAAGTAACTCAATAATAATAGAAGCACACTTAGAAGGACATTAAATTATAACAAAAACCCTCCAAATTATACCTGTCACATGTACCTCTGATAACTGCAAAGTTATGAGATCAACATTTCCTTTTTCTGATCTCTAGTTTGTTTTTCTTGTGAACATCAGCTGTACTTCTAACACTTTATAACTAGTCTAGTCTTCATCTTGCAAGGATATTTGGTACACCATTACTCAAAATCATAACCATACTCCTCCTCACTGGAAAGGTTAAACAATTCAGCTAAGCTGCTTTTTACATTTTCTCTTTTAAAGCAGATTTCACATGGATTGGCTCCCTTTCAATCAAGCTAAAAAAGAAGGACAGCCTTAAAATATCTTCATAGACTTCTGCAAGTCAGCAAATGAGGTTTGGTTTTGAGCAGCTGCAAAACACTTGGTATAATTAGCAGAAGATTTTCCTGCAAATTCATCTCACAAATACATTCTAAGTAAAGATAAGGCTGAATTTTCAGAGATTCAAGTCAAATTTACACGAGCACATTTTCATAGCAGTTGTACATAAACAATTAGCAGACATACCCCACTCACTGTGTGAATGAGCTGCACTGGTTTTGGTTTTGAGCTTTTTGTTTCAAGCCCGAATAAAGGTTAGTGAAAAAGGATTCCTCTCTGCCTCCCAAAAACGCACATTTGCTTTCTTACCTTTCTGATAGTTGCCACACATATTGCTGAAAGGTTTAGGGGGTCTATAGCTTCCAACTTCATTCCTTCTTTAAACCACTCTCCAGCTGCATCAACCTCTTTTACCTAAAGAATCACAGAACAGCAGCAGAACAAAGGATTTAATGAGCCTGGAACAAAACACCCCCACACTGCCAAAGCAACAGACTGAAATACCTGTTCTACCACCTCTGCTTATATCAGGGAGGTCAGATTGGGTAATAAAAGCAGAAATGCTTGTGCTGGGCCAGGATGTAAATAGAGTTTCAGGTCTGGTTTACACACAACAAGAACAAGAGGACCTCAATCAACTCTGCAAAGAGTGTTCTAGCTACTGAACTCACCTTCATAAATAAGTGTGGGGGTGCATCAAAATGTCCATCCTGTTTCTTTGTAATATCTACAGGGAATAATAATAGTATTATAATATTGTTCAAAAGTCTTGTTCACAGAGCAAACAATGTGTTTTCCTGAATATATTAACCAATACCATACAATCACTGGTCTGGGAGGTCCACAGTTTCTAGTAACACTCCCACAAAAATCAGGAGGACATAATCCATCCGTTTTCCTTGCTGACTTCAACCTGAACTGCCTCTATAACACAAACATCATTTATGGAAAAAACCCAATATCCAGTATTTACAAGACCATTTGATTACGTCACAAAACTGATGACAGTATAATATAGAAGCTTTTTGCAAAAAATTGGCAGGTAAACTACTTTGCACTATGCCATGACAAAAAATTACATTTCTATGTATTTTTTAATATAATTATACAATCACTTGAAACGTACCTATCTATCTATATCTATGTGTTTATAAATGGTTTCAGTGAAAGTTGAATCATTAGGAAAACTGAAGGCCTTTCCCTGAAGGGAAGCCTTGTGGAATGCTTTACAGAAATGCTGTTTCTGACAAGGGATAGCAGCTCAAAGGAACAGAGGAATAATAAAAAACCCAGACTTTTTATTGTTTAGAAACCTTAACTATTTCAAATTACAATTGCTTTTGTATTTAAGGTAGCAAGGGCCTTAATTGTGTCCCTTCTATTAGACTGTCACTTCACTGTCCCTGCCCATCCCCTAATACTCTTTAAATCATGTAAATACTGTAACATAAAATATTAGACAGTCTTTAAACTTGCAAGTAAATAAAACTTCAGTATCTAGTAGGATACTTGTCCATGTCATATTGTACAAAAAAAGGAGTTAGATGTGAAGAAACTAGGAGTTTGTGAAGCAGGGCTGTAATTCTAGGTATCAGCAGGAAAAGTGAAGTTTACCATGTTTGAATTGTGCAGTTAAAGGTTTTTCTGCCTACACTTTGCTGACCTCTGTTTATCACTGGATCTTCTAAATGTCAACATACTACATACCAACCTAAAGGTTATTGTGGCTTTTCCACTGCTGTATAATACATTAATTATAATTTTAACTGAAATTCCTGAGTGTAATATAATTGGAAAAACCCCTGGGCCACATTACATATGTTTTTAAATATCATTATTCAAGGTAGTTTGATTAATGGTATAAAGCAACACAACTGCTTAAGCCAGACTCCTCCCAGCCAACAGTGCCCACAAAACACCTCTAACCCAAACCAAACTTACCAGATCTTTTGAACCTGTGTCCTATACTTCGAGACCAGCCGATATGATGAATGAGTGGGCTGTACATATGGCACCAGAAGTCATCAGTTTTGTCCTCACTCTCTTCATACACCAACCTGAGGCGGCCCCCGATGACGCTTTCCACCACGGCCACCCTTGTCCGGCAGAGGTGTGTCTTGTCCACCACTTCTACCCTCATGGAAGTTTTGAACGGGTACTGCATACTCTCAGACACCTTGAACAACACAAAACACACATTCTTACACATGTAAGAATATCCTCTGGTTTATATCCTCCTGTCTATTAAAGCATAGTATTGTTGCACTTGTAAGTTAATTCAAGGGCTTGTTAATCAACCTGAAGAAATGACACAAATTATTTTTCTTCTATTTCATTGTAACAAAATGTTTCAGAAAACTAAGACTAGGTCCTACAAAGCTTTACTTGTTTCAAGGTCATCTGTTAAGATGAGATAGAATTCTCACATAAGTTCAAGGAATTTTCCACTGACATAATGAAAGTTTGTTCAGTTGTTAACAATGGGTGAAGTTACCTTGAGAAACAGTTTTAACAAGAAAAACCTCAAGATTTTTTGTTCTTGCTTCATCATCCACTCAAAACACAGCATTTTAAAAACAGGATTAAAATACTTCATTAACAGGCATGGAAAATAAACCTTCAACATAATTAAAGCTGGCCATTCACAAAAGTATTTCTTCAAAATACACAAAAGAAAGGAAGAGAATGGAAATAGACGTTAATCTGCTTTGTGGAAACAGACTGTGTTTAAAAATCAGTATCTGTCACTTGCCCGTTTCACCATCAACTCCTTTCCATCATCAACAAAGGACTGAGATCTTGGCAATTTTTAAATAAAACTGCAGAAAGGCTTTTTGGTTGTTTTTTAAACATTAGATGCAGTGTAAAACAACAAATTAAGTCTCATATTTCTACTAAGAACTACATGCACCATCACCTCACAATACTGGTGCATAAACTTACAGCAGACTATACAGCAGCTGCCACACCTGAAGACATGACTAAGAGAGGAAAAAACCTAGTCTAGAGCAGCAGAAAAATACTAAGATTTAAAAGTATGATCTTCATTCCTTCTAGATCCATGCTATATTAACATATTCTGTTCAGTTTCTTGAAATAGTGCATGATAAAAATCATTCCTGAATTTGAAAAACCAGTTTTCATTTTTCTTACATATCATAGGGTAACTCATGAGCACTTCTGGGTTTTCTGTAGGTTTTTTAAATGGGGTATTTTAAAATTAAAATAGACTAACTGGTTTTTAAAGAAAGCTATTTTTTCTGGAGCAGTTTTCCAAATACATACTGACAAGTGGGGATATAACTGGAAAAGGGATTCCAAGGAAAACTGCATCTAAGGGAAGAAGCTACCATATCACCTTCACTGCAAGAGGAGCTAACATGCCATTGTAAAATATTGCAGTTCTTCACATTGTGCTGCAATTTTCTCTACAGAACATCACTGATATTGAATCAGCCTTACCTTCTGAGAAAAGTCAGGAGGAAGTGTTTTGGCACCAGTAAGTCGTTTCACTAGAAAAGCTTTCCAGTTTGTGTATTTGTGTTGGATAGCTGTTGTAAACGAAGGGGAAAAAATAAGCCACTGATTTTTAATTATGTCCGTCAGAGACAATATTAGAGTCTGGAATATGTAAAGAAGAAATCCCAGGTGACTATTAAAACACCTGGATTACAATAATGGCAAAAAGCCTCTTTAGAGAATGAATGCTACTCACGATTAAGTTTATGGGTCAGGGTAAAGAATTTAACAACGAAGTATAAATAAAATCCGTGCACGTTCCCATCACTGATTAGCCAACTGCTGCCACCCTGATCTTAAAAGCTTTGAGTCGCATCAGATGGGCTATTCCAAGAAACACTTTGGCATCAGTCAAGCTCTTATTTTTCCAAAAGTCAAAATTATTAATTTATAACTGTTGAAAGAGTTGTTACGGTAAAATAATAGTTTGATATCTGGACCACAAGCAAATTTAGTTTAATAAAAAGACTTTGACATTAGTCAGTAAGGCCACTATTTACATACTTCGAGGAGGAACTAAGGGCTTCCCACTGGTTGCACACCAACCAACTGGGTGGATGTCAGACCCACAAACGTTGCACCAGAAGTCAAGACTTGAATCATTTTCAAAGCCTTCAAATCTCAGCAGAGCATTGTAGCCTGAAAGAAAGCATTTTTTAAAAAAAATACTAGACTTAAACAAAATTATAAAATATGTATTAATACTTCTTGACCAATCATCATGTACATTGCATGGGTTTTATAAATGTAATTTTTTATAGCAAGTTTTTTTTATGGCACATTTTTGGATGCTATTAATGCACAGAATGGATTACTTTGACAAATGTGCATGTATTATCATGTAAGTCAATTTAATGAAAATTAAAATTCTTGAACTATAAATCTTTAGAAGTTGTATGTAAGAGGACAAAATTAATTATGCACAGTAGCTGCTTTTTCATACCTTAGATCTGTGACCTTGAATTTCTAACTTTTTACCAAGACAAGTGATTCGTATAATGAGCGTTCTTGCCAGCTCTAATACAGTCTCCTATCTGCTCTGCACTGCCCTTATTGCACTCGGAGGCAATATTAAAAAAACCAAACCAAGGACAGACATTCCCAAGCATCACTGCAGCCCCCATAGAACAGTGACAACACTACAATGTGTAACCTACAGACACAGCTCTGCCAACCTGACCAGTGTCAGCATTGATCACTGACTAAATTATTAGATCCCTTCACACAGTTCTTTTGATTATTTTAATTTCAACTAAAACACATTTACCTGCTAATTTTACAATTCCAGCTATCCAGAAGACTTTGGTAGGTAGGCTGCAGTCAGTGTTTGGAACCTCCACTCGCACTCCTTCTGCAATATCACCCCAGCAAGTCCCCATGGGTGCCTGTCAACGTTGGGGTTAAAAAGTCACCAGTTCACCATGTGAAAATATTCATTTTTTGTTATCTCAGTGCTCTACAAGCAACTTAAAAAGCCAAAATATTCAATATACATAGAACAGACATATGGTTAGAAATCACTGTTTCTATGAGAACCTACTTTGGTTCTGATTTGATGCTTATGTGTAATACTGCAATTGTATCCAATTATTCCTGTGTATTTACTGAAAAAAACCCTATAGCATTCCAAGTTTAAATATCAGTTAAGCACAAGCACAAATTGTACATTCTCACAGGTCAGTTTTATTCTATGATGTTTCAATTAGGAACAAACTACTGATGTTAGTGAGAATGGTGGAATTCCTATGCAATTCTACTTGCAAGAAAATTATGGTACCTGTAGCACAGACATCAAAACCTTTAAATTCTGCAAGTCAGGCATGCTGCTGGAAGAGTGACTAAAAATTATTTCTTGTATCTATTCTGACGATTTGTTATGGTGGGGTTTATCACCCACTGGTTCACATCCTCTCAGAGGAACAGGCTTTCACATCACCTGCAAGTGATCCCTCCATGGAGCAGGCAAAAAGAACAGAAGGCTCTGAGCAGCACCTTTTTAATGAACACCAGAAGGAAAGGCACAGCAAGATCTCTCACACTGTCCTGTGTGAGGAATATGTTAGGAACAAGAAGGAATACACGCCTGATGAACTCGTAAGGGTTTGCAGAAGATGCCGATAGAAATTACATTGTTTGCTATCTCCAGAAGAACGTTTTGTTGAACAGAGCATCATGAAATGTCAGTCAAAGATGGTATTGTAGATACCAAAAATGCACAGTGCTGAAGAACCTAAATTCTTAACAGTAACTCAAATGAAGTTATATTAGTAACAAGCTACAAAATTACTCAGTCTGCACTAAATTTGAGACTACCCAGAAGAGAGAGACTCATATTTTGGGTGTTTTAGAACAACAGTCACATCAATTCTGAGAAAAATAAATTCTTATCAGTTCAGAGATTACCCAGCTATCATGGGGAGAACCGAAGGAGGGATCCTCTGGCTCTGCACCGTGTCTCACTTACAAAGCTTTTTGCAAACCCAGAGAACTGAACCACTCAGTGGGAATAGCTCCAACTGCACAGAATTTTTGCTGAAAGCTGTAAGTGAAGAAATCTGGATTAATCTTGAATGATTGGAAATGATGATATTGGAATTTTGCTGGCAATCAGCAATTGCCACTACCAGCACTAAAAGCTGAATTTATCTTAAAACCAGGAAACCCTACACTAATTGAAGTATTTGAGACTATACAAAACTTAAAACTAGTTTTAATTCCTAAAGGAAATGTAAGTATGCCAGTTTTTATTCTTGAAGCCTGGTCTCTTCATGTTCTGCTATATCCCATCTACACCAGTCTAGCTCAGAGAGCTCTCTCTGCCAACTGGCAGCCAGAGAAAAATCCAACTGAAAAGATGATGGCTTATATTCACACACAAGATATGCAGATACAACTTAAGTCCTGTCCCATATTCACTACCCTCTCTAAATTGACATGTGTAGGTTTTTGACTTGAATTGGGGAAATAAACTTTTCAAACTGCATATTTTAGCAAATCTTGTTGCCTTGTATAGATACAGATGAGGCCAAACAATCAAAAATAGCTGTGCTGAATAATTTCATAAACCAGCTGCACTCAACTAAAATACATTTTACTGCCTGCTCATCTATTCAGTTGATTCAGAGAGAAAAGTATATCAAAACACTTCTCCTGACATCAACCTGTAATGGAAATTTCATTTCTAGAATGTGGATTGGTATAGAGGGAAATAGCAGAAAGTTAAATTTGTCCTTGTCTGTGAAAACATCGGTTCTGCTAGTTCTCCTACACCAATCCATATGGCTCACCCTTTCAAGAAGGAAGCCACCCTGTGCAACATCACTGCTGAACTGCCAGACAATGGTACTGTCCTGAGGGATGGTTTACAGCACACCACCTACACTGCACCATCTTGGCCTCCTTCACTCATTAGGGATATTCTTAAGGCAGGAATACCTGGATAAACCAGGGCTGTGACAGCCATCTTTCTTCATCTCTCCTCTGTCTTATCTGATTAATCAATCAATGTTTGAAGAGTGCTTTTAAAAACTCAAAAAGCACTAGAGAAGCGTTAAGTCTTATTTATCTGCTGGCTGGAAGGTGACTGCAGTCTGGATTGGCATAGTGTGAACTAGCAGAACCATCATTTACAGGTAAGAACAAATTTACCTTTCAGACTCATGACGAAGAGATCCACTTCACATCGCTCTCAAACAAGGAAGAGCTGGTTCCTGGCTTCCTGTTTCAGGACATGACCTGGGAGGGTCTATCTGTGAGCACCAAGGGCCTTCTCTGCAAGGTAAGGTGCAGTCAGGAAGGGCCTGTTTGACAGGAGCACCTAAAGGCCAAGTATCCCCACATACACAGCTGGACAAAGAGCTCACATGGCTTCATTAAGTAGCTTCTAAAGGTTCTGGATGGCATCAACACTGCCATGATTCCAGACTTTAAATTAAATCAGGGTTTTAATGGCAAATCCTGATGGTGATGCCACCAAATCCTGAATTGTATGGAATGCTGAAACCTCGTGTGTGAGCAGTGCCCCAACAACAGGTAATGCCAGAGGAGACAATGTGCAAAAGGGTTTAAACAAAAACCTTCAAAGCAGAGCACTGCCACCCAGTGTAGCATCCTGGAAATGCTCCCTTAAGTCACACTGGATATAATCTAAAAACACAAGAAACCAAGAGAATGAGAATATTTTGGCTCAGAATAAAATTCAGCTGGAAGAAAGAACTTCAGGAAATATGCCTCTCACTAGCAACAGAGTGAAAATAAATAATTACTCTTAATTGTGCATGAAACTGTCCAATAAGTAGTACTGAAAAACAACTCAAACCACTGTAATTTGCTTTCAGTTGTAGGAACAGTTTGAACTAATAAAAGCAACTACAGAAAAGAGTAAAAAGTGTTTAGAGGAGAAAAAGTAGAATGCAGGTCAGCAATGAGCTCACCGTACATGACTAAGCTGTAACTCAATATTAAAAACATTAAATTGAGTTTTTCTCCTGGCAGCAGCTGCTGCTGTGGGCCTGATTAATGCAATTTAACAAAAAAAGAGAGGCTGCAAGGTGCACAAATGGGAATTCTGGCGTTGTCATGGGCTTCCTGTAGGACATAAAACAAAGCAGCTCCCTACTTCCGTTTACTGAACTCTGAAGTCATGGGCATGGCCATCCTATTGCTACCGAATTTCATTAGCGCTACTCAAGTCTGAAATAAAGGTAACATGGAAGCACAAAAAGCACATCAAAATACTTTGAAATTAATTCTTATCATAAAAAGAAAGAGAGAGAACTTTCAGGATTTAGATACTTTAATACTAAAATGTAACTGTTTTAAACTGAAGAAAAAATAAATCCCCAGGTAAAAAAAAACGAACAGAAAAACTAATGTGGGAAATCTACATGAGATATTGAAGTATGCCAGGTTATTAAAATAACTAATAAGCCAAATCTCACATCTCATAATTCCCTTAAATTTCCTTTAATATTGGTCCCAATGTTCCCTATCAAATATCCATACAGATACACCCAGTATAACCAGTAAATTCAATATATTTTATTGAATAATGAATTTAAGGGTAGATATGTCATGATTTTACTACCAATTCAAAACTTTGGTCTTGAACAGAATAAGCTTTATATGTTCCATCACAGACATACAGGTGTATGAAATCCATAATATAGATGGTAAGCAAACATCAACTAATACAAACTTTTACAAATCAAAGCAATACAGTACACAGAAAACAACAATAATCTTTCCAGAAAGGCAAAGAGAATATTGTTTAATTATCAGTGGAGAGTGGGACAAAGAAGGATCTAACAAGAGAGCACTGATGTGTTTTTCAGATTCTGACTGGTTTAAATGATGTACTTTTCAAAGAAATAATTACAGTAAAGTTAAATGCAAATCATACCTTTATGACACTAACTCATATCCACCAAAGAAGTAGAAATCTCCAAAGAAAACAGTAGGATTTGCATTTTACTTGTATGAAAAGGGAAAATGAGGACAGAAAAGAAACAACCTTCAGGCTACTTGGCAGCACCGTTGCCACTATCTTGTGAAAATTTTCAAGGTACAATGTGACCGTGAGTGTGGTCTTGGTTCACATTATTGGGGCACTATGAATGAACAGAGCAGCGAGAAAGGAAGATACAACTCCCTTTAACAAAATGGAATGTTGGAGCATAATTTACAAGTGACCCGACAGTTGTAGCGGTCTCTAATTGAGGATGCCACCCACCCTGAGGCATTTATTGATACAACAGCCCAGCCCATGTTATCAAATGATACTTTTTTATATGGACTTATGAAATCTCTTATTACATGTACATAGCTGTGAAAGCAAAGTGCAAACATGCTGACTCGAGCACGTGGAATTTGATACAAATTCCCCAAGTTCTCCTAATGCAAGGCTCTGTTCCGGGCAGTAGCTGAGGCCTCTGAGCATAAAGGGTACTATTCACAAAGTGCCAACTGCCAGGAGCCCTCAACTCCACTGGTTTATGAGCTGACAGGGCTCAGCAGGAATTCCTGAGCTGGAGAGAAAATATGTCTCTTCTCTCTCATGGACAACTTCCATGAAGCAAAATGTTTGTTTTGATTGCAACTTTCATCACATAATTTTGAGCAAAACAAAAATTTTGTAACACAGAACACTTCAGCTTCTCAAATGAAAAAAATATGCTGAGAAAACACCTTCTGTCAAAGCTTTTTCTTAAGAGACAGAAAGTACTGACAATATTTTAAACAATGTCTAATTATTGGAATTTTACAAACACACTAAAGACAGATGGTCCTAAATATTTTCCCCATCCCCTAATTTCCTCAGTCATTAAAGAATGTCTTTGTTTGAAACTTTTTAAACTCCAATACAAAGAAAACTAACTTTTTAAACTTCATATTTCCAAACAGCCTTCATTTTCCCCCATACTAGACCAGCTGGCAGCACGACTGACAGGGAGAATATGACTAAAATGTAAAAAAGAAAACCCCAAATGCAAATATGTAACGAAAAGATCAGACTAACACAATGGAGCAAGCCTGACTTAATCTAAAAAGCCTTTTGTAACTGTTTTCAGTATAGCTTGACTTGGCTGGTTTGTTACTCTGCAGTACATGGGATAATTTTGTGACTTGAACAAGAGAAAAAACAAGTCCCTAGTATTTAAGAGATTTCCTTTTTGTTTATGAGACTGCAAATATGATGAAAGTAACTGATGGTGTTCAGAATGGTTTTAAAGGACAGATAAATTATCTAAAAACTAGTCATACTAACAGTTATATTTCATAGATCATAAAAGGTATTTTGATACGAATGTTTTGGAAAAATGAATTCAAGAACTCCCATGGAGTCACTCATACACACAGAGAAGGGAAGCACAAACCGAGAAATACTCACATGTTTAAAGCAGGTAACAGGAGCTGCTGTAAAGCTATTACTATTGATGTAGTTACCCCAGCTGAAACCTTCCACAGGGACAGCTGCTAAGGGAAAGTTATTTTAGTTAGGAAGCTGCTAATGAGGCACAAATCTTTCAGTATTTTTGTCTCAGCTCTGTTTATGCACTGTTACCTGCTTTTGTCTTTGCCTGGTTTTGTAAAGTTGCTTGGTACTGGGCATACGCTGCTAATTTAGCAACTAAGGGCTGTTTTTGTAGAACTTTAGCCTTCTTTGTTGGAGGTTTACCCTAAAAAAAAAACCAACAACCAAAGTAAATAACATCTTTCCAAACTCCCATCAGGAAATTTCCACAGGTCTGTAGCTATCTTTGGCAGATTTAAACTAAAATTAGAAGTACACACAGACTAAGTATCACACAACTACATGTCTAACAAAATATACTTAAAACCAGCAGTAAGGAGTGTCCAAAAGATGACTTTTGTACTACTATTTCAACTTGAACAGCATTATAGATTCACTGTTGTTTACCTGAAAAAAAGATCTCTTAAAAGCAGGTCAAAAGGAAGAACTTTTAATCTAACTTACAGCAGTGCAATCCCTTGGCATTTATTGCAAAGAATTTCAGACAGGGTATAACGATATTTCTTGACATTTCTCTATCTTTTCTTGAACACTACAAACATGCCTGGATGATTATTTGATTAATATTTAAAACAAACGGACATACCCCTATTTTGCAGCTCTATAAAGAAAACTCTCAAACCCAAGAAACTTATCTTAAAACATGCAGCCATCTGTACAAACGCCCAATTTCACCATCACAGACGATAGAAAGGATGTAAAGAAAACGGTGTCTGTACCGCTACCTGAAGCCTGGCCAGAATGCTGGCCTTCTTGGAGTTGGAGGAGTAGCTTCTGGAGCACGACACGCTGCAGAAGCGCTTGGTTTTAGAGTAAAAAGCGTCCCGGACGCCAACCATCCCACACATCTCACATGTAGCTAAATCAGAGGAGAGAAAAAAAACCCCCAAAATGTTAAGAGTGTAGTTAAAACCGCAGCAGAACGAAGGGGACAGAATGAAGGTACTGGAGGTTGCACCATCAAACAGTATCTGAGAATTGCACAGGAAAATAATTTGAAACACCATCACTAATGGTGTCAGTGAAACACCAAGAACCTCAAGTTCACTGTGAAACAGTGACTCTTCCTGCTCCCTATTAATTTCACCCCTGGTGCAAGTGAATGATCCAGCTAAAGCAGCTCAAGCTGATTTCTGGTTTTTCACTGTTCTCAAGGAAACATCTGCTTTGAATCTGGGCCTGCCAGTCTTGATTTCCTCTAAACGTTTAATACTTCCAACCTGAAATAAAACCAGATCTCTTGTTTGATTCATAAATTAGTATATCCCAAGTACCCCAGCCCACCAAAGTTTTCTTCTGGCTGGAATTGTGTTTCAGAGTTGGACAGCACCACCCACAGTGTTTTCCATGACGAGTAAGACTTAGAGACTAACTAATGCCAGTGGGACAATACCAAAATTCTGCCCAGAGAGAGCTCTACACTAATCACTAGGATTTCACATAAAATATTTTTCCCTGATAACAAAAGATATCTTCCCTTTTAAATTTATTTTTCTAGTATGCTCCAGCTCACAGCTAGTGAGGAGTGAACAGGTATACACTAACAGGTTTTATACAGTAGCAGTAACTAAGTTTTCCTAGGATAGGAATAATTATTTCCCAGAATAATTCTTTCCTAGAAGAAATAGATTTAAACATGTTGTATATGTAACATGAAGGGCAGAGAGAAGGTATGCCCTGGCATAGAGAGAACACACTGACATTGTCCTCAAAGCTCCAAGAATAAAACCAATGCACATGAGAACACACCACATGCATGTGCAGATAGACACAGCACGTTTGACAGGAGGGCAGACATTCCTGTACTATTTCTTCCCTGCCAGCAGGATTCAAACCCTCTCTGATTTCAGTTTAGCAGAACCCAAACAATTCCCCCTCTCAAAACCAACCAACCCAGACCCTTCAGATGCTTTGGCCCTTTTCAGTTTGGACCAACATTTAGGATTGGACCCTCACAACCCAGCACAGGCTAAATCCCATCAATATCCAACCCCTTGCACTCACACAACACACACTTACCCATGCCAGATTTGCCATCTGGATAAGTATAAACTTGCCCATTGTTCTTGATAATTGGGAGACTGGACGGCAAAGGAGCAACCTCCTCCTCACTCTCATCTGAACTGGAGCTGCTGCTGGTGTCCTCACTACAACTATCATAACCGTCAAACATCCCGAACGAGTCTCGGTGTTTCCTTTCCACTTGGGAACTATGTTCTGTCTAAAAATCAAAAATAACCAAACAACAAAAAACACCAAAGAATGTCAGAATGTTCCAAATGCAAAGATTTCAAAGTCAAGCTTAAAAAGTTTCACAGGTCAGTCTTCAAAAGCAGATATTCTAAGGCACTGCTGTATCAGCACAGACACGAGCCATGTATTGCCAATTACATGAGCATTGGTATAATCAAAACAGGCTGATTTTTGGTATTGTGATATACAGGAAGAAAAAAATCTATCTCATGATCCACTGAGAACACACAGGAGCCATCCATACACTTAATTTCCTTGGTATCTTCAGAGTTCATTAAGCCTGATGTGCTGAACACTGACAGCCACATGCACCTTGTATGCAAATGAGCACATTCCAGATGGCTGCAGCCAATTCCACTAAAATTCATTCATTTGAGAAAGCTGGGCAGAGAAACGACAGTTCAAACGAGAGGTCACTTATACCACAGGAACAGGAACGAGAGGCTCTCTGCTCTCATGGGCTTGTGGGGTTATCCATAAATCACTCAGCTCCCCTATGAGCCCATGACTCCCGGGTGAAGCAGGAACACCTCTCCAGCTCACAGGGCTGTTCTGAGGATTAATACATTAACCACTATGAAGAGCTCAGTTACTATGGCAATAGGGTCTGTACAAATGCTGAAAGATAGAAAGGTGACTAATTTGACACTGTCATATACAAAAAACTTGTTACATAATAGTTTTCCTATAATCAAAAAACCTGAAGTAGGATAAAACCACACAATTTTGAAGAAGGCATGACAGTTAAGCAATTTCTAGCAAAGACATTAAAGAAGCAAGAGATTAACTGATGTACTTTTTTCTGAGGCACATCCACCACGTGTTTTGATACAGTGACAATTTTCACTTTATTAATCTTACACAGCTCTGTTGAAACATGGCTACTCCTATGTGAGCTGCCCTCATTAAGTTAAAAAAAAATAGTTTATGTTTCAAATTATTTCCAAAATCTTAAACAGTACCTACTAAGTTTGAGCGGAAATAACAGCTAAAGAGAAAACAAAGACATTCTACAATACAAGCACAAGTTAGGGGAATGAAGTACAGACAAGAGAAGAAAAATTAAGAAAGCCTTTGCCTCAACTTCCCTTTGCAAGAACTAATTTTATTTAAAAGTCAGTGTAGACACAAAAATAACGTGATTGGGCTTTTCCTTCTTAAATTCCATTTGGATTCATAGCTTCAAGATTTCATCACAATTCCCCAAATCCCTTTCCTAGAGGGTATGCCTGAACATCTTTATTGTCAGATCTCATTCAAGCCTTTTTCTGCCATGCTATCCCTTCATTATATTACATTGTCCTTTGCAATCTGAATAAATCCTATTACGAAAGAATTTCCAAATAATTACAGGAGAAAACTGATTTCCACACTAACCCAATCCTAGCATGTAATTATCAAAAAAAAAATTTCCTCAAAAAACTCAGTAAGCACAAAAGGTTATGCAATAAGGCAAACACATTCAACACACAGTAGCTCTGAAACGAAACAACAAAAAAAAGTCAGTGTAATGTTAATTATGAATATTCTCCTCAGCCAAAAAAAAAAAAAAATAAGAATTGTATTAAACCAAATCAAATTTAGGATAGGGCACAACCTGACAACTTCCTGAAGGCACTGACACCAGCAATCAGGGTGCCCATGGGATTGTTAGAGGAAACACTGAGCCCTGGCAGGCAAAGCCCAGCCCTGACCCATGCTGGCAACAGTGTCACCTGTCCCATCTGCCACCAACATGCACCACCAGTGACTTGTTTGTGTGTGCACGTGTGTGCAGCTTAAGGCAGAAGTTGAGCACAACGTTGCCATGGATACAGTATCCTGCCAACACCGCCAGGAATTTTCAGAGCAGAAGATGAAAACTAGTAATCTTCCTCAAGATTTCAGGAGCTCCTTAACATCTCACACTATTTAAGTTCTCTGGACCACAGTCTCTGCTAAGATATAAAGTGTGATTCCATAGGAACCATTCTGAGCAGTACTACCAGAGCACTGGGATGCTTAGAAGGTTTCATGGACAGACACTTGTGGTGTTTCAGAGCCCAGGGAAGGATCTCTCTCTTCATGCCCTCATCCTCCCTAAGTCAGCTGGTCTGATTTCACGAAGAGATTTGGGCCTCACCCTGTACCAAGGTGTGATTCTATGGCTTCAACTCTCTTATGGAAGCTGTAGTACAAGCCATTCTTATGGTATCCCCTTCCCACTCCAGACTGGAGAACCCTGCACCTACAGGGCAGTAGCTTTGCTCAGTGCTCTGCTGGCAGAGGTCTGAAATGCTGTCACAACTCAGAAGGAATTGAAGTGCAGCCCATTCCCAGTCCCTCCAACTCCCCATGCCAGCTCTGCTCCCACTGCCAGGGAAGGTGGAAGAAGAACCGGGCATCTGGAGGCAAGGTGAAGGACCAGAGGCTGAAGCACGGGTACGGTGACCACCACAACAGCACCGGGCTCTTTGTTGTTCTTTTGCATCACTTCCATTTAGAACCTCAATATTACTGCTAAGCTTTCTTTGCAAAAACATCCACAGATGAGAAGGAAAATAGTTTCCCTTTGTAAATGGAAAGTTGGGCGCTCAATTAGGAAAAAAAAAAAAAAAAAATCATTCTTCAGCATTAAACTATTTCAAAAGTAGCAATCATCAAGTTTTTGAGTTTAATTACACAGTCAAAACAAATCTCATGTATCACCTTTCCATTGACTTAATATGCAGCCAAATTGTTCCAATTCAAAATTTTTGAACATCGAATTTGCAATAAAAATCAGCAGCTTTGCTTACCATTTAAAAACAATACTGTAGCTTTTATAAAACATTTGTATCCCAGCTTTTGCCAGAAGATGACCACGTTTGCCAGATAATTTACGCAGAATATGCTTAATGTTGATTTATAGTTATTACTTGGATTGCAATTGGGGAAACTACTCAAAATGTTTTGTGAGATTTCGAAAAGGCAGAGATTGCAAGGAAAAGAAAACCAAAATACTTTGTACACAAAAGTAGGTGAAAGGGAAGATGATATACAAATAACTATGCTGGAATTTTGTTAGAGCAGATCAAAACACTTCTATTTTGATAATAATCACCACAAAGGTTCTTTTTAACCCATGTTGAAACACAGCATTTGTAGAAATAAGTGAACAACATGAAGAAACTTCCTGCAGAATTTGGACGGACAAAATAGGAGCTCTAACACCTAAAAGTGAAAAAAGTTAGGGCATTGCTCTGAATTCAAAGGTCAAAGACACATCCTTACAAAAAGGACAATGTATGCCTCAAACAGAATTATAAACAAGATAAAGCAGCTGCTTTGGTACAGCAGCAGCCTGCACGCAATTCCTGCTGAGTTCTTGCTGACTGGTTGCATCATTTTCTTTTGATAACTAAGTACAAAATTTGCCCATTCCTGATTTTCTAGGGCCTCAATCTTTTTCCAGAAGCTCTCAACCATCTCACCAACACTTCCTGAAGTGCTGGTGGCCTCTAATACACTATGGTGAGCCTCATCAGAGATACCAGGAACTTGGGACCATCTACCTTATGCACACATTCTCTGTCCCTTTGTTGTTACGCCTCCTATCTTCGAAAAAGGCAAAAGGAGGATCGAAACGACAGGTCAAAGTGCCTCATCTCAAGCCTTGTGAGGCGATGGAACAAGCAATGTTGGAAGTCATTTCTAGGCATGTGAAGGACAAGGAACTCTTGCTGAGTCCTTCTAGGCTCCACAGCCAACAGCAACACCTTGTCTGTCTTGAAGCAGCACCTCCCCACAGCAGCTGCAGGGCCTTACATTCAAAAACAGCTGTGCAAAAAATCCCCAGCAAACAAACCCTCAAATCAACATCAAACCAGTTTCCTACTCTTCAAAGCTGGACTTAGCACTAAAAATCATGCTGAGGAGGTTGTCTTTTCCTCAAAACACAACCAGATCAGTGTTCAACTTCCAACAAACCAGGGAACAACCTCCTGCCTATCCACAGAACCTGCTTGGAGCAGGAGCCTGGTTTGCTATAAAACAGAACCTTGCAGCTGGTTAATGCCAAACGAGCAGCAGCTTGAGTAACTCCACTAATAGAGTCTATCTGTACATTAAGCAGAAGCAATGCACAAACAAAAGAACAAGGCAAACTTTCAGGCATTCTGGTTAAGGCTGATTTTGCTAATAAGATTACTGGTTCCTCAACAGAGGTTTTCAGTCAGAGCACTGTGAAGGATAGGGTGAGCAGCACTGGCAAATCACCCCGTACTATTTGCTCGGGGGGTTTCTTGCATACTTTTCTTTATTGAAGGGATGGGTGGAGAAAGGAACTTTTAAGAACTGCCTTCTTATTCTGCCCAACTTCCCATTTTCCTGTTCTTCCCCTCCTCCCTGTGAATACTTGGCAACAGATTATTTTTAAGAAATACTCTTAATTAAGCATTACATAAGGCAAATGGTATGATAAAAGAACATAGTTAAGGAAACTGGTTTCCCTGAGAGCAGGAAGGCAACTCTAAACAAATAAGAAAATAACCAGTTTCTCACTCTTAACATACATTTTTGTATATATATATATACACACATTGAATTTGATCGACACATTATAGCATACATTCTTTGAGTGTAATAACTATTCTTACAACACAAAAAACTGGGCAAAAAGGGTGAGCAATCCAAGGCCAAAACAAAAATCATTTCATGTTAATTAGACATCAAACACTCAGGAAATTGCTTTAGTGGCTTGATGAAGACCACGCTCAAGCATTGGCAAAATTTATGCAAGAGAGTTTTGAAGGCAAAAACTTGCAAAAAACCACCCCATTGTTATGTAACCAAACCTCCTGTGCCCAGGTAAGTGCATCTGGCCACAGGAGGATGATCCAAAACAGCCACAGAAAGGTTTCAAACCACTCCAAATGGTTGTTGTTACTACTGAATTCAATCTGGGGCTTGAATTCAGAACAGCAGCAATTTGGAGCTTGGAATACAAGAGCTGTAGCTCAGCAAAGGCCCACCAGCACAGAGGCATCACTTCCTATACTCAGCTGCAACCCCCCCAAATGGACAGATGGGATCTGAGGCCAAGGTCAACAATGAGGTCACCACAACCTTCAAGCCAAGGGTCTGTTGTAAGACAGATTTACTTTAATCACATATCCTTAATGGATCCAAGGGTATTTCCAAGTAAAACTTAAATTTGAGACAGAGGTTTTGTTTGCAGAAGTTCACTGATGCTTTATGCTACAAACTTAGTTTCAGCTCTGGATGTTCAGGAAACACCACGATAGAACTAATCTATTACAACTCTTCTGAATGCAAGTTGGCCAAAGTAATTTACAGTAGAATAGTAGCTTGACCCTGTGGAACTGAAGCGTAATTGTGCCTCAGAACACGATCAAAAAAGAAAATTCAAACACGGTACCAATTTAAAGAAAACACACGTTCAGCTTTTGTTAAAAACAAACCAACAAAACCCCCCAAAGCTAAACATCTTGGGATTCCTGGAAATTAGAACCAATCAAACTTACTTTTTTAATATAAGCAACTCACCTCTATCTGGAAATGTGCCTTCCACTCTTATTATAAGTAAAATCTCTGCTGGAAAATTACAGAAATGTTTTTTCCTGTCTCTTCATTTGCTATGTATGACAGCATTTTGTCTGAAGCCAGTTTCTGCTGTTTGCCAATGGTTTTGTCCATAGCCTCTTCCCCAGGGGGTTTCACACAAGAGGGGAGACTCTTTCATAAAAAAATATATCACATTAGCAGGAAATTTTGGAGGAGGGTGTGATGATCAATATGTGAAATATCTGAGTTTTGAGAAAACTAAAAATCTGTTACGAACTCCATTACATCTCTACAAAGCCCTTACAGGAGTATCTGGAAGAGGCAAATATTTTACTTTAAACACTGTGTTACCATTAAAAAAACCAAACCAAAACAAAAACCCAAGTAAAAAACAAATTTAAATGTAAAAAACCCCAAAACCACCACCAACCCAAAACCAAAGTTTTCAACACCTGAATTCATTCCATGCCCTCAGAGCCAGGTTCAGCAAATGATCCCACATGCCCATAGTGTACCGACTTACCTGAGAAATGAAGGAATGCAGTAGTGGTTTGCAGAAGATATCAAAAGCCTTGCAAAATTAAATCAAATTTTAGAAGGTAAGAGAAATCAAAGCCAATGCAAGGGAACTTTTGTGCATGTTATCACTGCTACCAGAGACACCTTGCTCTCTGGGGACCAATGAAGAGAATTCTTACTTCTAGTTTGCAGTCTTTCTGCACATGCACAAGCCCACATGCTCTCGAGAACAACACCTAAACTATTCCCGGGAGACAAGATCCCCCTGCATAGTTTCCTACAGCCTACATTACACACTTCCACAAAACGATGCCTAGGCTGAAGGGATGAGTAAAGACAACTGACCTGCCAAGTTTTATTGCCTTTTTAAGGGAATATATTGTTTTAGTTCTCATTAAATGCTTCAGATTAGACTCTCATAGCCTTTGTCCAGTCCTTTTAAGTCAAAATCAAGCTGTTGAATACAATAAATAGGTAAATGCAGGTCCTCAAACCTGCTAAATAATTTTAATTTAAAATGCAGAAGATTGCTCTGCAGGTTTCAATTTTGACTGGGTTTAGATGCGAAAAATCCCAGCAGTTGCCAGCCACATTTTAAAATAAATTGCTTTTTCACACACAGAAGTTTTTACCATAGACAGCATACGCTTTGTAGCAGGACTTTTAATTTTTAAAGCCACGCCGGGCAGAAATTGCTACACTTTCAAACATTTTCAGCAACAACCTGAAAGTGAAACTGGTTTCACGAGTTTACTGCTCCTTACAAAGGGAACAAAGTGACAATATCAGAAGTCATAAAAACTGCACGGGGAGACGGGAAGTGGCCGCAAAGAATCCAAAACTTTTGAGGCGCTGATATTAAAGGAAACGCTCCAGCGCTTAACATGAGCACGCTGTTAAACTGAACTTTAAAGGCTGGAACTACAGGAGGAAGTTGCTGAAACCCAGCACCAGAGTGGATCAAGGGGAGAAGCGGATCCGAGCGTGCCCGGGAGAAGCTGAAACTTTTCTCCGAGGTAGGAGAAAGGAGAGGGAGGGACAAAACCCGCCCCTGCACAGCCGGGCCGCAACAAAGGGGTCCCGCCGTGCCGCCCCCACGTGCCCCGGCCAGATTCCCCCGCGGCTCCTCAGGACCCTCCGCGAGCAGCAGCGCCCCGGGGAGCGCCGGCCCAGCCCCTGGAGCCCACGCCCCGGGCGGGCACAAACCCCCGCACCCCGCGGGGCCGCCCCCGCAACACCCGGGGGGTGTCCCCGGCTCCCTCCCACACACTGCGGGGCCGCCTCCCCCCGCACGGGCACCGGGGGTCGCTCAGCTCCCGGCCCCGGCTGAGCCCGCGCCGCTCCCCGCCTCAGGCGCTGGGGGTCCCGCGGGGCCGCCGCGGCCGCGCCTCCCGCGGGCTCCGGTACTCACCAGCTCCTTTGTGTTTTCCATCAGGCCCTCATGGGCAGGAGCCACCCGCTGCCTCTGCGCGCTCGTCCCGGGTGCTCGGGCGCTGCGGGTGCCCGCGGTCGGGGCCGGGGCCGGGCCCGGCGGGGCGGGGGCGGCCCCGGCGGGTGAGCCGCCC
>VXBT01004369.1:607273-621963 GCA_013400235.1 Oriolus oriolus
CGGCGCGCCCGCCATCTGAAGGCGCTGAGCTGCGCGTCGGGCGCCGAGCGGGAGCTGGAGGAGCTGGTGTTCGGCGACAGCCTCAACGTGGAGGAGGATGAGCTGCTGCGGCGCCTGGCCGGGCCCCGGCGGGTACGGCACATCCGGCCCCGGGCCCTGCCCGACCCAGCGGCCGCGGCCCCGGGCGGGGGTCAGCGCTTGCTGCGGCCCCGCCCGCTCCCCGCCCCCGGCTCCGAGCCGTGTCCCCGCTCACACGGCCCCTTCTGTTGTTTACAGGTTACTGCTGCAGAGGGTAAAGGCCTCCAGGAAGAGTCCGGCGATTCGGAGGTGGAAAATGAAGCGAAAGGTGACTTACTGCCCAAAAAGCCAGCCTGGGTGGATGAGGATGATGAAGCTGAGGAAGAGTAAGTTCAGGCTGGGTGGTGGGAATTACGTGTCACACTTGGGAGTGGCTGTAAGTGGCCTTGGTTTGAACGATCTTTGTGTTCTGTGTGTTTTTTCCCTCTAGTGTTGATATGACCCATAAGTACAGGAAAGATTTTATGAAAAGTGATGCCGAGACAACGCTTACTAAGAGAAAACTAAAGAAAAGACTTGAGGAACAGTGAGTTTCACTGATGGTTTTGTGTCTGACTTTATTGAGATGAGATCATTGACCTGCTGGTGCGTGCTAGGAGGATGGTGCCAGACTCTCTTCAGTGGTGCCCAGCACAGGACGAGGGGCAATGACCATAAACTAAACCACAAAAAGTTCCATCTCAACATGAGGAAGAATTTCTTTCCATGGAGTGTGACAGAGCACTGGAACAGCTGCCCAGGGAGGTTGTGGAGTCTCCCTCTGGAGACATTCCAAACCCACCTGGACGTGTTCCTGTGTTACCTGCTCCAGATGACCCTGCCTTGTTGGAGGGATTGGATTGGGTGATCTCCAGAGGGTTGATTTCCCTTCCAACCCAACAATTTTGTGAGCTAAAACATTCTCATAACATTTATGAGACATTCAAAGCCATTTTCCTCTTTATCATTCGTGCTCCTGTGGCCTCTTTAAAGCCAGTATTTCCTGCGGTATCGGCAGTGTTTTTGAACAAAATATGCATTAGCATTGTCTAGACTAATTTGTTTAATGCTTGTATTCGTCAAAGTGTACAAACTGATTTGTCTTCTAGGGAGTTATACAAGAAACAGTGAAATCTTAAAACATTTTTTAAAAAACTAAAAGCTTGCATTGTGTTCTAAGTGCAAGTAATCCTGCAAAATTCTGACTGTGCTTCTTCTAAGACTTAACTCATAGAAAGAAGTTACTGTCTCACAAAAGTTACGTGTTTTTTCTCTTCTCCCCTTTTCTTGCAAGGTTTCAGCAAGCCATGGGAGGAGTTCCTGCCTGGGCTGATCTAGAAAACAGGAAGAAATCCAAAAGGACTTTGAGTGATAGTAAATATATCCAATACTATTCTGATAAGTGTTTCTGTGATTCCCCATTCAGCTTGCTAGAAAAGAATTACTTTTGATGTCTTCTCTGTTTTAGTAGTGTGATAATATGCTGGATAACTCAGCTTTATTCCTTCAGTGTGCTTTAATTTAATTTGTTTCAGTGAGGAATGGGTTGATTTTGCTGTGGATGTTTGTGCAATTAGCTGTTTCCATGTGCTTTGGTTTAATGAGGTGACAGTGATGAAGATGATGATCTGCTACGCAGGACTGGCAATTTCATAACGAGCTCGGAGTCTCTGCCAAGAGGGATTTTAAAGGTAAAGACAAACCTTATCTTTCCACTTCAGTTGGACTTAAGTGCACACTTTGACCCTGGTTGTGTATAAATTTAGTGGTTTTGTGAATTTCTTTCTGCAACTAAAAGCTCTAGAGGATAAAAAAATTGAATAGTTCACTTGAAAGCAGAAAACAATAAACTGAGATGGATTGTTTGACATAAGATTTTTCTGCACTCTAAATAGCATCTTGTAGTAGGATTTTAATTTCTGCAGAGGGAAGATGTAATTCTCCCACAACTTTGAAGCTACTGAAATGGTCTTTAAGAAGACAGCCTTAAATGGGTATTTCTCACACTGTCTCCTACAGCTGTCTCAGATGAGTCAGAATGTGGCTGGTTTTACACTCAGTTTTAAAGCCAGTAGAAAGGCTGGTGAGTTCAGCCTGTGTTTGCATCGGAGCAGCTCCCTGAACTGGCTGTGTGTGCTCTGCTCACCTCATGCTGCCCAAAGCTTCATCACCGGGCTTGAGGTCTTGTAGCATAAAGAGTAATTGGCTTTTTAGTCAGCATAAGTGATTGTTGGGGTTTTTTAACTGTCTGATCTGTGTTGTAGATGAGCACCTGCCTTCCTGCAAACCAGGAGCGTTTTGCCAATGGAAAACTGGTGACAGTGCAGTTCCATCCTTCAGCTCAAGTGGTGATGACAGCTGGGCATGATCGCTCTGTGTCCCTCTTCCAGGTGAAGCACTTCAGTCTGTACTCTGCAAATGGTCACTAACACAGAACCTTTTTTTGAGTGTACATGAAATAGCCTGGAGTGGTAGACCTTGTTTTCTCTCTTCCTCTGCACACTGGGTGTAATGTCTGTGGTTACAATGGAAATTCCTCGGTTGAAGGCATCTTGGAAGGGATTTCTGTCTGTGACTTCACACCAAGCACATGCAGAGTACTGACAAACATAGTTGTACCAGAGTTTTTAGCTGAAGATTTGTGTTTAAAAACATTTGGTTTGAAAGTTTTGCAGTGATGAGGATTAATGAGGTTTTTTGTTCCTAAATTGTTGGGAGAGCCTGTAGTGGGGGGAGCCAGCTACTTTGCTTTGAGACTGTAAAATTGCTGTGAAATCATGCTGGGGATGGAGAGGCTGTGCTGCAGCAGGAAGGTGCTCATCCTCAGACACTGCCCTGCTCCTCTGAAAACTAAAGATCCTAATATTATTTAGGAACTTTTAGCATGGCCCAGTATCAGTGAAATGGTCAGACACAAGTGGAATGTGATATTCCCACAGGGCTGCAAGAAAACCCAAATCAAAGGAGATGTTTCCATTTAGAAAAAGCACAACAGAAGTGATGATTTGAACAAAGCATGGGCAAGAGGCATGAGGTGTGTCAGAAAGGCAGGGAGTGCCTGTTACATGAGGTGAGGAGCTGAGAACCAGGTCATTTGTAGGAGAGAGGATGAGGTCAATGCTTCACAGTGGTGAACGTCTCACTACTTAAGTCTCAGCTCGGTAGTTGATACGATTTTTCTCTGTAAAAGTATTTGATATATTCCTCAATATGACAACTTGGTTTGTTACTTTCTTTTTTTGAAGGTGGACGGTATAAGGAACCCAAAAATACAGAGCATCTATTTAGAGAGTTTTCCGATTTACAAGGCTCGTTTCAGTGTGGATGGAGAACAAGTTATAGCCACTGGTACTCACCACAGCATGTTCTTTGTGTATGACATGATGGCTGGGAGCATCATCCCTATCCCAAAAGTACGAGGTATGTTTTGCAGCTCTGATTGTCTGGGCACAGTTGAAGCTGTCCTAAATAGAGATGGCATATGAATTTGCTTTAAAAGGAAGTGTAGTGAGTTGGAGGTTGTATTTTTAATTTGTCTTCAAGGAACTAAAGTACTTCGAGTGTTAATTTGTCTGGGATATTAATTACCACACATGAGCAAGGTTGAGTTCAGCTTCACTGTGACAGCATATTGCAGAAATGAAAAGCTAAAGTGGAGTCAGGTCTTAGCCATATTCATCCTACCTCTAAATGTTGAGGTCAAAGAATAAATTACACCAATTTCAAGTTTCAAATCTCTTTTTAAAGGTGTGGAGGAAAAATTTCTCAGAAACTTCGAACTGTCTCCAGATGGATCATTTATGCTGCTGATTGGAACTTCAGGTTACCTTCACTTGCTGTCCATGAAGGTACTTTCTCTGCGTGGTTCGTGTAGCTTCACTTCCTTGGCACCTTTTCCCTTTTGAATCTGCCTTTATCTCATCTGCAGGGCAATCTAACTTTCAGCTGAAGCCAAGGTATGACACATACTGTTACAGCCCTCAAAAATGCGCTGCTGAATCAACCCACTGCAGCTTTAGGGAATTATTTTGGCCTCTCTGAGACTTTGTTCTGCAGCTCCATGGGGCTGGTGGAGCTCAGGGCAGTTCCATGGGGTTTCCAGCTGTAAGAAGCTGTATGTCAGTGTTGTATTTCAGCTGCTTGCACGAGCACTGTGCTGGCAAAAGGAATGGAAACAGCATGGGAACAGGCACCTGGGGATGGAAGAAATAAAGGACTGCTTTTCTGGGAGTCATGCTAGTGCATGCTGTCATACCCTGTTCATGAATCATGCCAAATACTGATTCATAATGCATAGAGCAATCTTCCAGCTGAATTTTAAAATGCCATATGATGGCAGCTGGATTTGTTCTAAACTTTTACAGGGAAAAATACTTTTAAAGGAGAAAGTTCAGTTCTGTTGTATAACTGAGGCCCTTCAGTGAGGGAGCAAACAAATGTTGGTTGATCCAGCTGTAGCTGGACTCAGGAGTTTGTGCTCTGCAGGCACTGAAAATGTTGGTGCTGTTCTCTGAATGTCAGGGTAGCCAACTTAATATTTTTGTGGGACAGGAAACAACGTTCCTATAGGTTTTTGGTAGAATCTCTGTCACCATTGTTCTTCATCCTACAGACAAAAGAACTGATCAGCACTATGAAGGTGAATGGAAGGTGCACTGCCTGTGCTTTCACCCCAGACAGCAGAAAAATATACAGCTATTCAAGTGAGTATTCCAACAGCTCTAATCATAATTCCATTTAAATTTCATGAGTTCTTAGAAGTCACTTACCGTTTTAGAAAAATAATTTAAAAAATTGTGCCAGTATCTCACCTAAAAACACAACCAAGTGATCAGTCATTAAAGAATGGAGTTAACTATTTTAGTATGCCTTTAATTGTTAGGGTTTTTAAAAAATATCCTATATTGATAGTTGTAAATGAACTTCTAGTTGTCATCTAATTGAATTTATTTTCGCAAAACAGACCAACAAAGTGATGTGTATATGTGATTTCTCTAATGCCCTTAATTCTGTAACCAGAGGAAGGCGAAGTTTTCATTTGGGATGTGAGAAGCAGAAAGTGTCTACACAAATTTGAAGATGAAGGTTCTTTGGAAGGAAAGTGCATTGCTGTTTCAAAAAATAACCAGTATGTGGCATGTGGGTAAGTGACTGACAGCTTTGACAGCTTCTTCTGCTCATTTTGAAGCTCTTCAGTGATCTTATGGGTGGCTGGTGAGAGTGTAGGAACATGGTTTGGTTCTAATAAGCTTAGAATAGACATGAATAGATGAATATTCCCTATATTATGATAATAATTTACTTTTTTTCTGTGTAAATATAAAATACCATAGTACACCTAAAACAATAGGAGTGATACTGATATTAGTATTGCCCTGTATGGGTTCAGCAGTTAATTTTGAAATCACACTGACTGAAATCGCTAATTCTGTAATAGAAATGTTGATTCAGGGTCTTCTCCATTTTCTAATTCTCTTCCCTATATTCTGAATTGGTCTCCTGAAGGGCAACATGTTAGCCTTTCACAAGGGGCCTCAACTCAAAGCCACAAGCTGAAACTGTTTCTCCAAATACATTTATTGCAAAGCAGTTTCAGCCAGTGTCTGGGTTCTTTTAAATGAGAATAGCACATAAATACAGGAGTACAGTAGATATTTTCTTAGCTCACTGCAGAAGAGGATTTTAAAGTGAGCCTATGCTACAGTTATTAAAAAAAACCCCACAATAAAAAACTTGAAGTTATTTCAGAACGTTTTGATACCAAACTCTCCTTGCTTTGAATTCACGCTGGTAAGAGATGGGCTCATCACTTAATATATAAAGAAAACTCAAACCAGCAAAAACCTAAACCCCTCCATTAAATACTGTTATAAACTCCAAAGGGAGATCAAGCTCCCAACAAAATATTATTACAAACTCCAGTAAATAATTGGAAATTACATTTTCAGGTGAGTAGTGGCTATAGATAGCAAGGCAACATGTACTGAAATGTCACTTTTTGGTATAATCTTTGTTCATTTTATTCTTTAGTTCATCTTCTGGAGTTGTAAATTTATACACTACTGATGTCTGCCTCAAAGAAAACCGTCCTAAACCAGTTAAAGCCATAATGAACCTTGTTACTTCTGCCACCTGTGTGACCTTCAATCCCACCACAGAGATTTTAGCAGTGGCTTCCCGTGACACTGATGAGGCTGTCAAATTGGTATGTTCAGATTCTTTATTGCAGCATTTCTTTTATATCTTGATAAAATTACTGCTGGGGACACAATAAAAATGATGTGAAGCAGATACAGATACTGCAAAAGGTGCTGGACCAATCAGACTGGGACATGGCCAAGACACTATGCATTTACAAGAATATAATTTTATTTTCTTTAGTAAAGTAGCTCTGTAAGTAACATTTTGTAGTTTAGTTTACCCTTTTACCTTTTTAAAACACCCTGTAAAATGTCTGGAAGTGTTCAAGGCCAGGTTGGACAGGGCTTGGAGCAACCTGGTCTAGTGGAAGGTGTCCCAGCCCGTGGCAGGGGTTGGAACTGGATGAAAACTTCAAGGCCCCTTCTAACCCAACCAGTCTGTGATTCTATTTCAGTGCTGTAAACATAACTCAGCAACAAATGTGAGTTTTCAGCAGCTGGTAACTGTAACCATCTTACCACAGGGAGGGGTAGGGAGGGCAGTTTGCCAGCCTTATCAGAATTCTGGCCAACAGTGGAACTGTTGAATTATTCTGAGGATTTGTAGGCCTGAGAATTGCAATAATTGGTTCCCTGGTGTGTTCCCTGCTCCCTTTTCTCCAGTAGAGTTTCAGTAGAATTCTATATATAGGGTCATGTAAGGTAGGAATATAACTGAACATTTGAACTTAACATTGACCTTCAGTTATGGATTTGTAGTTTAATTTTATTCTTAGTGTTTTTTTCCTAATTTTAAATTCTGACCTATTTCTCAATAGGTGCACCTTCCTTCATACACTGTATTCTCAAACTTCCCAGTGTTCAGAAGAAAACAGATTTATCTTACTCAGTCTATGGACTTCTCTCCCAGAAGTGGATATTTCTCTGTAGCAAACAACAAAGGCAAAGCTTTGTTATTTAGGTAGGTACTAAGTTAGGTCCATTAATCCTGGATAACATAATTATGTACTTTAAGATGGGGCAGATGACTGTAAGTGGTAAGGTTTAACTTCCTGATCTGAATTTCACCTGGTGAGTTATTGGAGTGTGGAGTTGGCTTTCCCTGCTGGAGAACAACCTTTGTTTATTGTCTGATTATGAAATACACCCTGTTTCCATACTTTTTTATTTTCCTCCCCTGCTGGTGTGGTCAGAAGTGAGGAGCAGTGCTAACTCTAAACAGGAATGTTTTTTTTTTTCAACTCACAACTTCATGATGCTTGAAAAACTGCTTATTTTTAAGACGAGATTTTAATGATTTACCAAGACTGATGGGGAAAATTTATAGAAATATTCCTAAATGTGAATAAACCTTGTGATTTGTCCTTTATTTGAACTTGAACTGCATATTATAATGGCACTTAAGTAATTCTAGCAGGTGGATGTTTGCTGTCTTTGTTTCAAAGTGTTTCAGATTAGCTAAGGATACTCAGTGACACTGCTGAAGAGCTGTTGTTTCTTTGTGTTGCCCCCTCAACAGGTTACTGAGAAGTTTTAAATCTCTCAATTCCTTTTTCTTTAGGCTGAAACATTATTCGTCCTTCTAAAAGAAGATACAGGAGAAAATGAACCAGTAACTGAGGTGAAAATAGCACCAGAACTGTTCACAACGTTGGCTTGAGGAGCCTCAAAATTTTCATTTTGCTGCCTCCACTTCTTTACAGATGGCAGGAGGTAGTTCTTAGCCCTGTGTGATCTGTCCTGCCTGGGTCACTCATGGGCTGGAGTAGGACTGGCCTTGTCCACTCTCAGCTTTTCTGATAGTGCAGCAAGTTGATAGTTCAACTAAAAACTGCTGTCAGCAGGACTGAGCTGATCATATTTAAATCAAACTCAGCAGTGTTGATAAACAGCTACAGGCTGGCTCGATCTTGTTCTGGAGTCTTGTGAGCCCACACAAGTCTGCATCATTTCAAATTACCATTACATGAATTACTGAAGTTTGAAGCATAGTTTGTGTGCAGATAGGATTTTATTGTGCACTTAAATGTCTTCTTGGGAAACTGGAAAAACCTGTAGCCTTGACAGTAATACAGCAGATTGACAAAAACCGTGTTAATGAGTGAAGGCTGAACTTGTTCAGACTGGAAGCAGCTCTGACTGTTTCATGTTAAGCTTGAGTAGAATTTTGTGATGGCTCAGTGTTTGGAAAATACTAACAAAATTCTCTCTACTGGTCTTTCCCCAGGTGTTGTAACCTGCAGATCACAAGGATGATGACAAAATCAGAACTTTTTATTTTATATGGAAGCTACAAAATACTAATAGAACATACGTATTTTTAAATTTTGTTTGTTTGTTTGTTTTTTAAAATAAATATACCTGGTAAGTTTCCAGGCAACTTGTTTCAACTTATTCCAATGCTTTGTGTAAGTCAGATTTTATTGCTTGGCACTCAAGCTGGTATCTTCCAGAAGTGCTTAAATGCCTTAATTATTATAAGAATATGAAATATTCCAGTGCTGAAACAGAAGTTTTGTGTAAACTGACCTCTGCTCCATGCATTTATCAGGAGCTTTTCCATAAGCCTGGTTCACTTGAGGCTGGCTTGGAAACAGCATTTTGCTGCCTGGAGGAGCCCATTCCCCTGAGACCCTGTTGATGCTGGTGTTGCAGCTCAGCCCAACTTTCCTGCTGTAGCTTCAAGGTGCTCTAAAGCCAGAGGTGAAAAAACCTCACCCCCATTTCTGCTTTCCTGCCTCCTGTGTCGCAGAAAGAACTGCATCTTACATGGGTTTAATTCTTAAGAAAGACCCCAGGCTTATCTTTCTGTGAAAGCAAAGAATCTTGAGTATCACATGATTTTTAAATCAGTGGTGAAATTGTAATGCCATCAGGGTCCCCCAGCACGGACTGGGGTAGAGCTGCTGCTGCTGCTGCTTCATCTGCTGCCAAATCCTGCACCTCTTCTCCCTTCCTGATGTGGCCGCCTCATTCTGCTTAAATTCATGAAAAAAAGTTTGATTAGGAACCTGCTACAGTAAAACCCTGCTCTGAAAATAAATTGTGACTCATGTCTGACCCCTTCCCACAGTGGAGCTTTTTGGGCAGTAACAGCACCAGTCAAGGTGCTCCAGTAACCAGCACTGAGCTCATGAAGCCTTCAGTGAAAGTGGCATCCCAGAAGATGTACTCTGAGCATGAGAAAAATGTAATTTTATAACCACGTCAAAAATTCTGACTGTAGGAGCGTACCAGTGAATTCTTGTCATGCTGTTTTAAAAAATAAAACATCATATGTTCAGATATAATAGGTCTTTGAAATGGTTTTGCCAGTGATTCATTGTAAGATGAGAATTTAAATTCACAAATCTTGGAAAAAGCAGAATATATGCTCTGGAGGTGTTAAATTGAATACAGTGTTTAATCTAAACCTAAACTAAGAGCCTGGGGATGGAAGAGTAAAATTAAACCATAAGCACACTGTATCAAGATGCTTGCTGTAGGTTTCTTCTGTTATAAACAAATCTGGCTAAAAATCTATCTGGGACTGAGTCCTGAATTTCAGAAATCCAGGTGCTGGAAGTGGTTTCTGACTTCACTAGAGGGCAGCTCAGCATCACTCACGGCACATTTGGCTGTTGGCTGGTACTGACCAGTTTGTCCTGAGACAGCGCTGCTGATGGGAGGAGGTTTGGTTGTGGTTAGCAAGGAATTCTCTTTTCTCATCATCTCTGTATTTTATCATTAGGTAAAATTAGGTGGTGTGACTTCACCCATAAAATTATTAAATAATTACAAATGAAAGATTTCTCAAAAGGTAAATTTTGCATGTTACCAAATGTCACTGAAGTGGCTGTGAAGGGTTTTAATGCTGTTTAATCTACATGTCCTGAGACTGTTCCACTCTTTGCACAGTATGTGCTTCTCCACTTTACCCATTTGAAAACAATGCCCAAATCCAGTGATTTGAAGTTATACAGCAAGTCCCTGGCAGGTCTGGGGTTAGAATTTGGGAATTACTGGGTCCTGGACTTGTTTACTTTGCCTAAACAACGAATTTCTGCTGGTTTTTCTTGCTCATCTTGCTGACCTCTGGTTGTAAGAGGTCCAGACTGGATGGAGCAAGGGAGTAAATGAAAAAGGTGTCATAAAACTGAGGTTCTGTTTACTTTTGTATCACTGGAAATGGCTTCAAATAGTGGCAGAAAGAAAGAAAAGGTTAAACATTTTTTGCAAAATATGTGATGCAAGTTGCAAATTTTAAGCCCTGCCGAGTTACTGCACTGCAGGAAAGCTTAAGCTTTGTACTAAGTAACTTAATTCTTGCTGCTGCATTTTTGTCTTCTGGAAAACAGCTTATTGCCCCATCCAATATAAACCAGGGAAGACTTTTGCTCTGAGAAATAAAGGAAACCTCAAGGTACCAGTTGCATTCTGTAACAGGTTTTGAGCAATGGTAAGTTCATGTACTGAGCAGGTCTTAAAAGTTGGATGATAGGAAGAAGCTGAAACTGCTACTTGTGTGTCTGGGGATATTTATTTGGAAAGGGGTGAATTACTGTTAAGTAATACACTTTGCAGTACTCTCATTCTGAAAAGATCAGCTCTTTGTCAGTTTGCCATGCGTTAAGAGTACTTAAGCTTGTGACCTATTTAAAACCTCTGTGTTTAATTCCTTTTTTCCTAGCATGGCTTTTTTCCCCAGCACTGCTAAGCTCAAGTTCTTTTAATGAATTATTTCTCTGCTTTTCCTCTCCTTCCATTCTCCTTGGCAAAATAAATTTTATTGATGTAGCCCATGAAATATTTATCATGGCAGCCTTTCCCCTCCAGGCTGTGATCTTGTCCAATTTTGCAAGCTAAAGAGAATTAGGATGGTTGGTGCTTAGAAAAGGAAACCTCCAAGAACAAAAAAACCTGTCTAGATGTTAGATTAATACTGGGTATTTACAAGATTATTGAGTTTGCAACTCTGTCTGTCTTGAATTTGCTATTTGACCCTGCACCTGTCCAGGAGCTGTGTTTGTGGTGCAGGTTTAGCAAATTCTTGAAGGACTGAATGATTTTTTTTTTTTCTCTTGTGTCTCATTCAATATCTAAGATTCCTGCTTTCAAAATTATTGGGGAAGTTATGGTTCTGTAAATCTCCTCCATGTGGAACTGTTTCAACTGCTACATGATTTTTCCAACTGCTTGCTGATCAGACAGCAAATTGGGTTCTCTCTGTGGATGTGCTGAACCTATCCATGGGCTGTGACAGTCATGAGGAGCTAGTTTCCTGCCAAGGGATGCTTCTCAGAGTATTGCAAGGCCTTTGGTGATCCTCCAAATTCCTTTTTTGTGCTCTTATTTGTTAGATCTACTGGGAGGATGCAGAATTCTTCTGGAGGGTGTCTGAAATCAGTCTGTCCAGTCCCTCTGGGGGTCTCTCAGGTGCCCAAACACCTGCACTCATTCTCCCACTGAACCCTGCTGTGTTTGTGCTGCATTTCCTTTGGACAAACAGCAGCAGCACTTACTGACCCATTGCTGTCTTTGTTTGGACTTCCTCTGTTGAAACTATGGAACAATGATTGTTTTTTTTCTGGAACAAAGCATCTCTTGGGTACTTGGACATTTTTGTCCCCTGTTGTGTCACAGTGAGATGGCAACACAGTCAAACCTATCCTGGAGCACAAACAGAGGCAGCTGCTCCTGTGTATTCCAGTTAGTAAAACCATGCAAGTTATACATCTGATTAAATTGCTCTGAAACCCCTTAACCTGAATGAAATCTTACAAGCTGATCAGGCACTTGGAAGTGGCTGCAACATGGTTTTCATAACAGAGATTGAAATGGTGCTGGAGATCTGAGCCTTCAGAGTGTTGTATTTTGCATGTAAGGTTTCCTGCCATGGGAGACCTCATTCTGTGTGTGCAGCACTGAATGTCTTCTTGTGCTTAAACAGCTCGGAGGAAGAGTTGGAGCAGAGGAGAGGTGGGAAAGGTGATGCAGGAGCCTTGGCTTGCATTCCTCCCCGTGGATCTCCTCCTGCCTTGCCAGAAGGTCAGGGATCTGTATTTATCATGGATTTTTTTTTTGCATTCTATTGTATTTTCAGTCAGTTTTGACTGAATTGGGGCTGACTTAAGAAACTCAGCCCAGTGAGATGTTTTTAACAGATGTACATGGCTGGAAACTGGAGGGGAGTGGAACTTCAACTGAGGATCTTTGAAGACACATCCATTTTATGAAGGCTGAGTTACTTCTGTCTGCAAATCCTGACACAGTGTAGTGTTGAACTAAGGGTCTGCACCCCATGTTTAAACACAAGGGCTTTTTGTCCTTTATAATCTTTGTTCTAAGTTTTGAATGTGTATTTCAAAGCTACGGAAGAGATAAGGTGTTTTGAGTATTTACAATTCAAAAATAATTGTTCAAAAACTTGCATAGTCACTCAAAACTCAGGAACCTGCTGTTCATGAGATTGTTTCAGTTACTTGTTGAAAAACTATTATCCCTGCTATACTAGGAGGAATTGCATTAAGAATTAATGAATTATGCTATGTTTTGAGTTTTTTCCCCTGTAGCTTCTCTAATGAACACATTGCAGCAGCAAAAGCTTGTTTTGACTCTCACTGTACTCTGTGGCTGCATTTTCCTTCCTTGGAGAATGTTGTCCTTCATTTGTACAAACGTGCTCCACGTGACAGCAGTCACAGCCATGCCTGTGTGTGCTCCAGCAGGCTGGGATACCACACAAAGCACCTTTTTCTGCACACAGGGATTAAATTCTGGAGGAACCCAGCTCAATTTCGGGAAGAAGCAATTTCTTCACAGATTGCAAGATATGAGCTGGATTGTAGAAATAAAAATTATGCCCCCTGTGCACAGATTCCTTGTGTGACTTCTGCAGAATATTGAATTTGTGCTGCCAAGAGTAATTCATAACAAAATACAAGTATGTGTTACCCTGTGCCGTGGTCGTTACCACGCTGTCCTGGCTGCATAATGCTTCAGTTCAACAAGGGAAGGCTAGAGGGAAGATTAGTACACTGTGAGATGAAGTGATTGCAATTTGAAAATGAATGGGAAGGTCTTTGATAATAGGAAATTTAAGGTAACATTTAATTTAGGACACCCAAGAAGTGGTCGGGTACGTGCCACAGCAAAATGACACGGGATCCACGAATATGAGACAAATTCCTGGGAGTTAACTTTGTATGGAACAGCCATTATTGCTCATAAAAATATTTATGTCTATATTAACACAAACTAGTCTTTCATCTGCATAAATTTGGCTAGTGGAGCCAGGCCCCCAAGCAGTTTGTAATAACTACAGTGGAATTCATGGGTGTCAGTTCTCAGCGCATGTTGTGCTGGAGAAGTTCAGCTGTGTTCTACACCACACTGAGATGAAGCTATAGAATGAAGTGTTATGTGCCAATTAATGTTAATTACTGTAAAAGTTTGAGTATTATGGACAGATACTTGGCAAAATTTAAGCAAATCTCCAATAAAGTTTTCTATCTTAAAAAAAAAGATAGGAACATTGTTTGACAGAACCATGCTGATTTTCCATCCCCAAATTTGTCTTGGCCTGTTATAACTGGATGAAATGACTTATTCAAGCGTAATTGGGGGAAAGAATAGAGGCTGTACTTGGGATCCCTCAAGTGTGCAGGTTTCACTTACAGAAAAAGCCAAGATTGAATGCTGTTTCCAGCTGAGTGGAGAAGCCTTTTTTTGTCACTCTTATTCCTGGTTTAAGTGATGTGTGACATCAGCCCTTGTAGCAAATGGCTTACTGTAAAGATACTGAAGAATTCAGCAATGCAGAGATTATAATGGGGTCAATCAAAAGTTTTAAATTTTACAGTTAAACTTCCCAAACAGACATATGTAACTTTGGTGTTAGTCTAAGCTCTTGGAGATTTGAAAACCTGTTTGAAATTCAGTCTATAAACCAAACCTTTGTAGGATGGGGATTATGTATTTTACTTCCAGCTTTTGAAAAAAATGCTGCAGCTTCACACTTCTCCCCTCGGAGGTTGTGAAGCTGAATCTGTGCTGCTCACATTCCTCAAGGTGTTTACATAAAAGTCAGGATAGGCACAGACAAACAGAGGTGCAGGTGGCTGTGATCTGAAAAGAAATCAGTGTTTTGTTTAAAACTCATCCCTTTGTAATGTCCATTAATGCAATGGCCATTTGTACTTACGGCAGGTGCAATGTCCACTTGATAGTCTGAAGGTGAAGGCTGTACCCAACTCCTGTCTGTGTCCTGGAGCCCAGCAGGGCAAAGTTAAAATGTTCCTGTGTCGATGGGTTGTTATCGTCTGTACCTGCAGCCCCTTCAGTGTGGGGCTCCAGAAGGGCTTTGTTAACGTGATGCCATGATGACTTTTTGCTTTTTCTTTTACATCCCTTTTATACACTCTTTTATATTCTTAGTGCTTCTAGCCCACATAGTTGTAATTCTTTAAGTTTGATAACTTCTCTTAGACCCAATATTCCGTTAAGCCAAGAGAC